>VOPJ01015844.1:0-73229 GCA_014673585.1 Semibalanus balanoides | reverse complement strand
TTCACAGAATGCTGTTTGCTTTATGGTTTACTGATTGCACAAGGACTTTGTTGAAGCTAATTTTGTCGTAGTGTTCGTTGGGGACATCGCTATCAGGCAGGTGCTGAGGATGATATAAAGTGTTGTTGTCCATCTTAATATTACTTCCGCAATACTACGACCCGACGTTTGACATTTGAAATTGAAGCAGGAGGAAGTCGCTCCCATGCCCATATGATATGCATTGCAAACCCGTTTGGAAGACGACCATATTGAATATTGGAAGGTGAAAATGTTATCACTCCCTCCGCTGTTTCGTATATTTGTTCGCGTGTTACATGTGCTCTCAGTGCAGTGTGCACCATGGTATTCCTGTAACGATGAAACTTTCCGATCTCCTCCAACCGACCTTTTCCGATCGACAGTCCAGTTGTCATGTCTTGTGCATTTCGTCAATAGCCTGCAAGTGACCCGATATCGACTCAGTAGTAACTGCGAAGTAGCCTCAGGGTGTCCCGGAAGAGACATGGCAGTGACCCAACTCAGACCTGGCAGCTGGCAGTGACCGGGCAGTGACCGCAAAGTAATACGGTAGTGACCTGGGGTTAACCCTGGAGTAACCTCTGTGACCCTGGAATGTCCTAACTAAGCCCTAACTGTGACCTGGCAGTCACTCTGTAGTGACCCATCAGTGACATCTGAGTGACCCATCAGTGACCTCTCAGTGACCCCTCGGTGACCTCTCAGTGACCTGAGCGTACCCCTGCCCACAGCGTGCCGTGCCGGGTGAAGGGCGTCACCGACCTCTCCACCAATGACGCAGACGCCATCGTGCTCGTCACCGACTCGGTGGCCAAGCTGCCCGGCTACCTGTCGGTTCTGCAGGCGCCGCTAGAGGCGCTGCGAGCGGTAAATGCCGCGCTCGAGACGGAGGGCGCCGTGGTGCCGGTGCAGCTGCCCGCCAAGAGGCTGGTGTTCGCGCCGACCGGCCCCCTGAACCGGGATTACGATGATGTTCGCCGGTTCGCCGAGGCTGCCGAGAAGGGTATCCAGAGGTGGGTGACAAGAGACTGAGGAATGGGGGGAGGTGGTGGGTAGAGGAGGGAGAGGTGGTGGGTAGAGGAGGGTGGTGGTTTGCGACAGGATATTCCTGATGGGTGTGTATGCATGTTGCCAACTATTTTAAGCCTTTGGATATTGAATGGTATTTCATGGCGCAGTATGCACCAAAACTAATGAAGCCGCCGATTAATTCACAATTTAGCTCTTATAAGTCTTTCGCGACTTATTGCGGTAGCTACTAGAGGTTGTCTTCAGCTGAAATGTATCTACCCTGTTGTCGAATCACTGAGAACCACTCTACTGTGTGCCACATAACTTTACAGTTGAGGCGCCCTTAAACCCAAATCATCACCCCCACTCTACTGAGTCTGCACCCTGCGATTTATGTGTGGACCTATGCTGTTGCATGCAAGCTGTATAATGTATGTGACATACTGCTACGTATCACCTGTACGTGACCTTTACTGCTACCTATCACCTGTACGTGACCTGTACGGCCACGTATCGCCTGTCCTGCCACGTACCCCGGTTGTACGACGTTCCCTGTACCGTGAGTACCAGTCGTATATGTCGGGTCTGTACTCAGTACCGCTGTGTACGTTTTTCAGGGCGCTGGCGGCCGGCAGCCGGAGCCCCGCTCCTGGTCACCAGTACCGTACCCCAAGTACCAGTACTCGGTACTCAACTCCATCCTGGGAGCTCTGCACGCCCTCTATGTGGTGAGCTGGAAGAAGGCAGGCGGGTTAGGCTTAGTGCGGGCATTGACGCTGTTGACATAGGTTAGAGCACATATAACAGGAAGACTCCTTGTTATATGTCGTTAGAGTTAGAGTCGTTAGAGTTAAAGTAAAAATTTCGAATTGTTTTATGTTTGTACTCTGGCTCATATATTTTCGCTCATTGCATTGTATATAAGAATCTTCTTGCTGTATGGTTGTTAATGCTGCACTGTTCATTGTTTCTACCTGTACACTTTATGCCATGAATACTAGCCTGTGATTTTGCCTTACTTTAGTGTACTTGAATACCACTCTAACCTGTCGATGCGTAGTCCCTAACTTGTGGTTTTGTATTGCATTAGATACCAGATACCACCCTGACCTGTCGACCCTGGCCTTGTTAACCCTCCAACCCTAACCTGTCAACGCTAACCTGTCAACCCTAACCTGTCGACCCTGCCCCGTTTCAGCCTCTTGAGGTCCGTGAGCACGCTGTGAAGACGTCCAGACCCTAAGAAGCTTCTGAAGGCGGACAGCCTGCTGGTGTTCGGAGAGCAGCAGGCAGCGCTGGGGCGAGTCATCCAGACCGCGCTCTGGGACTCGAGAGTGGACGGTATGTGTAGTGAAAACCCCTGAGAATGGACTTGAGAATGGAGACTTGAGTATGGACGATATGTATGGGTGGAGAATGTAGTATGGCAGGTGTGGCCAAATGCCACTCCAACATTTCATTTTTGTGTGATGCAAATGTGTTAGAGCATCTTGTCAGGCTATGAAAAATAGCAAAAATGGCACTAGAATACCCAGTTTGGCCTCACACAAACTTTGGAAACGATTCTCCTCTCATGACGGTATGTGTGTACTGTAGTGTAATGAAAACCCATTAGTACCTTGAGAGTCCGATGGCAAGACGTGTTGTGCCCTGGGACTCGAGACTCGAGAGGGGGCATGGATTCATAACACCCTTCTTATGTCACGGGTTCCTGACATACAAGCATCCGTCTAGTGGCAGGTTCCTTGCAATCTCGTGACACGTTCCTGACACAACCACTAACCACCCTCCTGTCAGGTTCGTGGCGTGGCACTCTCATGACAGGTTCCTGACACATCCCCCTCTTCTGTCAGGTTCGTGGCACTCTCCTCACCCCTACCAGGTTCATGACACTTATGACAGGTCCTGACACATTCCCCCCCTCTTCTGTCAGGTTCGTGGCTCGGGACATCGGAGGCAGCGACCCGGAGCGTATGGCGGCGCCGCGGGTGGCCGACTACATAAAGCGCGTGCTGAAGGACACCCAGGTGAAGGTGGAGGTGGAGGAGGAGGATAGCAACCCGACGCCGTTCCTGGCCCAGTACCCGCTGCTGGCGGCCGTCAACAGGGCAGCGGCAGGTGAGGAAGCCCGGATGTGAAGCTGGCAGGCTCGAGAACAGGCTGGCGGCTAAATGGGCTGCTGAATGGCAAACTCACGATATCGAATTAGGCCCAGATGCAAAGTTAGCATGCTCGAGAACAGGTATCGAATTAAATTTAATGTTTATGGATCAATTATTTATCACGTATTCCAACTTAATGAGTTACTATTTTCAGTTGCACTACAATCGTGTTGACTAGCGTAGGTTTCAGCATGTATCGCGATCATTTGATGACGTCATTGGTTCTGGTTGTTTGCAGTGATCCCGCGTCACCTGCGGCCGTGTGATCCACCTGACTTACGAGGGCCAGGGACCCATCACCGCCACCTACATGCTGGTCGGCAAGGGCATCACCTATGACACCGGTCAGTCGCGGGTCAGGGTTACAGAATGAGACTAGTGCAGAGGACTGGATAGGCGCACTGGGACTACTTAGTGCAGAGGGAGGGTAGTACTTAGAAGGCTCTTGTTGGATAGTGGCATAATGTGTGGTGTGTTATCGAAACTGGGTCGGGTTTGGCTTTGGGGATGCCATCTACTCGAGTCACTGTTTGGTATTTGGCCATTATATAGATGCTAGGGATATTTGGTACCGAAAAGCAGTCGCCGATTCGTGAATACAAATGGTGTTTTTTTTATCCCAAAATTCAATTGTGCCCAATTTTGGTTTGGATAGATTAGTTCAGAATAAAAGGCGTTTCAGGTGAATTCCTTACGCTTAGCCATTGCTCTTGAATGCATGTGATTGCATTCCCGCCTACCTGTTGACACCCCAGTGTTGTGTGGGTTGCCCTATGCCCCTGTGCACATGCGGTGACTTGACTGGTTCCCCAGGCGGTCTGTCTGCCCCCTGTTAATCCTCCTGTGACCTGACCTGTACCTCCAGGTGGGCTGTCTGCCCCCTTTGAACTCACTGTGACCTGACCTGTGCCCCAGGCGGTCTGTCTGCCCCCTTTTTAACCCCCCTGTGACCTGACCTGTACCCCCAGGTGGTCTGGACATCAAGGCCGGAGGTGTGATGGCTGGTATGCATCGCGACAAGTGCGGCGCCGCGGCCGTCGGAGGCTTCTTCAAGGTCAGAGGTCAACCGGGGTCACGGTCAAGGTCACATGCGAGGTTGGGCAGGGCAGGGTGGAAGGATTGCTGGTACATCCCGTTTGTGTTCCGGGGCGGGAAGGTGTCAGGCGGTCGCGCTTACCTACTGAGCTGCTGTGAAAAATTATTAAAATATTGAATATTTAAATAATATCGTATGTGAAGAAACGACGGGAGGAGAGACACATATGTTGCATTAACGCAGTATTTGTATTTTATTTTGGAGTTACACATTCAATAACTCGAAGACTTGCTTCAAATAACGCTCATACAACTAGTTAAGCTTCTTAGAAGTAATAAAGAGCTAGACTGAGTCACAAGTCTCTATTGCAGGCCAGTATCCCTTACTTGACCTACCAGCTGAGACTCTTCTCACGATTCCGATTAGCTCGTTTGTACTGGCGATGTCTCGAATAAGCCCTACTTGACTGCTAAGTGATGTAAAACAACTCGAGAGGGCCGGCAAATGACCCGAGCAGTCGCGGAACCCTTAAGTCCGAATTATATTATTATTAACTCGAGAATGAGACCGCAGTGGCATTTACAGGACCACTCAAGAGTCCGAAGTCTTGAGGCGGTAAGACTATGGCCTCGATACGCTCCATCAAATCAGCAGAGATTGTGTTATATTTAGCTGGGGGTCAACCTGACCATCCTACATCAGACACTCCAGTGGTTATCTCGCTGAGGTGAGTTACTCGGGTCGAATGTCGCGCGGGTTGTGAATGTAGTACTTTCCCGGTGGACAACTGACATTGACTGGGAACGTGGTTAGGAAAGCTAGTAGGCGCCCAGTATCCACTATTGTGGCGTAACCCCTGATGTTGAGTCTTTGTTGTCATGTGATATACCTACCACACAGTAATTAACCTGCATTGACCCTTAACTATATGCCCATATGTTCTATCTAGACAACGGAATTTCTGATGACCATGGGATATCACAGCGACATTGGTGTAGATTACCGTCTGTACTGCTAATGGTCAAAGTTGTATTGTCGATTGTATGTGATCATGGGCAGTTCATAGACATCAAAGTAGGTGATCCTCATTGGGTCATTGGTTGCCTTCTTTGCTATTGGGGAGGCCTGAATGGAGGCTGGAAAAATCAATGGTTGAGTTGGATGATAAATCAACTCATGGGCTCCTCCAATGATGAAAGTTCGTCATAGACTCGACGCCACGCGTCTCATCCGTGTCTAACTTTAATCATTGAACTCGTCCATGAATACCGCCATTCATGGTAACTTTAGCAATCAGGGCAACTTTAGCCAAATGGAACATCGTAATTTAAGTTTATCTTTCGTTCACGCTCTGCTTCAAAACGAAGAATGTGAACCTCACTTATGTTATTTATAAGTTCTTAGGGTCAGATTTGACTGGATACAAATTATTTTTAAAATTCGAAATTGTATAATTTTACTTAAGTTATCCTTAAAATTGCTTTAAAAATAACGGTTATTTGTTGGTACCTCTAGCCAAGAAATTAATGTTTCCCCAATGGATTAAGTACTCTCCCCTGCAAATTGGGGTGGGTGTCGGCCCATCAGAGCCGTGCCGACGGGTTAAATGAACGTCAACGGTTACTTCTCGGTTACCAGTTAAATGAGCTAGGTATCGGTTCACACATTATTTAGGTTTTTGTTTCCGTTCGCCTGTGCCTTCGACTTAAGGTGGAGAAGGGTGGCTAATAAAGCTGGCATCTGGGTAATTTTAGCCAGGAGTGTCGACACCAAAAATTGGAGCTCGTGCCAGCGAAGTAGTTGGCTCCCATCTCGCATGTGACTAATACCAAAATCCTGCCGATCTGGGGGCCGGAGCGATCTGGGGGGGGGGGGAATGCCGACGGCCCCCAGGCCCCATGCAAGTGACGCCCGGGGGCATCGCCGTGACGACCGGTTGATTGTAGGTTGGTTGATCGTAACGCTGCAGCCACCAAGCAATAGCGCCAGGCTGTCCACCCATTTTGCATCCGACATATTTGTATTGTGGTCTTAACCAGAACAGAGCACACCAAAATGTCTGAAAAATATGCTCCAGCTGCTATCCTGAATGACGCATATTCATAGTACTTGTGCAATAGCCAATACTTGCACAGCACACATACTCACATGGCCCTTATCCACATTTAAATCATGTATCATTGTAAGCCCCAGTTTGGCCCTATGCACTCGCTGTGTCTTTGTCGACTCTGTATGACCCCTGCAATCTGTATGACCTCATGACATGACTCCTGTAGGACTCCTGTATGACACCGTCGACCACCCTGTATGACCTCTGTATGACCTGTGCCCGTCAGACGCTGGCTGAGCTGCGTCCGAAGGGAATCAAGGTTGTCGGTGTGCTGTGTATGGTCCGTAACTCTGTCGGAGCCGACGGCTACGTGTCTGATGAGATCATCACCTCTCGTGCCGGAGTCCGCATCAGGTGAGGGAATAGCTTAAGAAACAACGATATTGCTGGCATAGAGGTGGCGATTGATGTGTAGTTTTCACGTTTGAAGTTGCATGAAGCTGGGTTTGCGACGGGCGCGCCGGCGAATAGGGGGAAAACATACCGTGCATCACACTCTTTGACCATGCGCAAGTAAGCTTTGTGATCTTACTTTCAAATATATGTAAATGCGCAGAATTTGTGTGTCGTGAGTGAAGGGCTTTGTCTTGTGCTCCTCGGTGTCTATGCATGTGTGGTGTTTACAAGTACCGACTGTTTTCGTTTGCCTCCAGGATCGGAAACACGGATGCCGAGGGCCGGATGGTGATGGCGGATCTGCTCTGTCTGGTGAGTTTTAGAAGAATAGCAGCAGTCAATACTAACTCGCTACTACAAAATCGTGATCTTCGTCAAATTTAATTTAAACTTATCTGCACAGTCGTTATTGACAAACCATTATGATATTTATCCGCATTTTGATGGACACTCCCTCACCCCTCAGATGGACACCCCCTGATCCGTGTGCTCTATCACCCCTCGGCCCTGACCCCTGCTCTGCCCCTCCCCTCAGATGAAGGAGCGTGCCGCTGGTGAGGTCAACCCCTACCTGATGACAGTGGCCACCCTGACCGGACACGCGTGTCTGGCGTGCGGTGACGGCTACGCCTCCGTGCTGGACAACGGGCCCGCCAGGCAGGCGCACTGCTCGGCCAAGTTCGCCGAGGCCGGGGACCTGATGGGAGATCCGTTCGAGATCAACACCATCCGCAGGGACGACTACTCCTTCCACAAGGGTGAGATTGGAGGACTGAGGATGGCTCCCGAATCACATGGTGACATTATGCACCGAAAGCTGGAAGATTGTAGGATGACGTGTGAACGCTTTAAGTCTTACTTATACTCCTACAAGCGTACATTGGTGTCTGTTCGTATCACAGCAATATTGCGTCATGAAACAGTCGCCACCCATTCTATTCAGTCTGCTCTTCACCAACCCCCTCCCCAGTTCTCGTGTCTTAAAGAGAATCATAGAATCCCAGCACTGACTGTTTCCCGTCTGGAGAGAATCCCAGCACTGACTGTTTCCCGTCTGGCGAGAATCCCAGACTGACTGTTTCCCGTCTGGAGAGAATCCCAGCACTGATGTTTTTCCCGTCTCGCGAGAAATCCCAGCACTGACTGTTTCCCGTTCTGGAGAGATCCCAGCACTGGGAAACTGTTTTTCCCTCTGGAGAGAATCCCAGCACTGACTGTTTCCCGTCTGGAGAGAATCCCAGCACTGACTGTTTCCCGTCTGGAGAGAATCCCAGCACTGACAGTGTCCCGTCTGTGACTGATATTACAGGTAAATCTGAGTACGAGGATGTGCTCCAGTGTAACAACGCAGCGTCGTCCCGCACACCCCGCGGACACCAGGGGCCGGCCGCCTTCCTCATCATGGCCTCAGGACTGGACAAGGTTCGTGGTGGGAGAGGAGGCTGAGGTGGCGGGAGTGGTGGCTGAGGTGGCGGCGGCGGGGCTGAGGTGGCGGCAGAGGGGGCTGAGGTGGCAGCGGCGGCGGGGGGGCTGAGGCTGCGCAGTCTACTGCGCAGTGCACAGGGGCGCATGGGGCTCAACTAGGCGCCGGGCGCGTACCTCAATCCCGGTTTGAGATAGTTGTGTAGATGCACTTCAATTCTACGAACACTATCGCACTGTTTGTTCCGGCCCTCATTTCATTGTGACCATTGAACTTTCAATGAAGCGTGCCCAATTCGTTTCGTATTTTGTTGTGGTGGTGGTGGTGGTCTGAGGGTTTAAATCGTTACCAGTCACTGCGATTATACGGCGCCCATTTCGTATTTTCTCGGGATACTTATGTTGCCTCCAACATCCTATACATGTGTAGTGCCTCGTGTCGATAGTCCGCCATTTCTTCACCACACCAACTGTGTCTGATTGTACATGTCGTCTCCACCCCGCCCCGTCGTCCACCCCCCCCCCCCTGCTCACCGGCTCTCTGTCCTTCCGCAGCACCGGATCGACTCGGAGGAAGCCCCATCAAGTAATTCCCACCTGGACATCTGCCGCCGCGCCTCTGGGACCTTCCCTGAAGTACCCACCGGGAGGCCCATCCTCGCCATGGCCTCCAACTTCTTCGGCAGCCAGCTGTGAGCGACCACGCACTCGCTCACCACGCCGCCGTCTGGGCATGTCTCGTGACCACGGGAGGAACTGTGGAGATACGGTGCCCCTGTGTGATCGCGGGAGACGAAACTGTGTATTGTAATACAGGACTGTGTGATACAGGACTGTGTTGATGTGTGTTGACTGTTGACGTTGTCGGCGGCGAGAAAAGACCGGTTCGCACCGGGAGTGGAAACGCAAGAGCAGAGCGGAGCGGAACGGAGCGTGAAAAGATCAAAACCGCCAGAACCGTCCGACGGACCTCGTTCAACGAATCGACTGGCTACAGCGGAAGGAACGCTCGTCTTTTATAGAGAGGATACTTATGTCTTCGATTGCCGGTGCGCGCCGATTTTCAACTAAACCCGTTTGTAACGCTTCTATTTGGCGGAATGTGCTTTTAAAATTACGTTCCCAAAATACCATGACGGGAAAAATCAAACTCCGCCGAGCTGAGCAACTCGCACGCGACAGGCGGGTCCCATCAAGCAACAGCATGCTAGTAGAGGATAACTAAGCTAACACCCGGTCGCTCTGTAGGACCCGCCCTTCACTCGTAACTGACCGGTCACAGGTCGCACAGCGCCGGCTCGAGGTCAGCCAGAGCGGAGCTAAGCTCTGACGTCAGAACATAGCTCCTTCCTTTCGCGATAGCCTCTGCACACACTCTTAAAGGAAATAGTTCACCCTCAACATGGGTTTTGAACTGAGACAGCAGTTTTGTAGCCTTTGTTGAAAAACCTCTAACTGCAAGTTTTCTGGGCTGAAAGGGCTCTCCAGCCGAATATATTTGACTTTTGTCGAAGGAACTGTGGGCCTACCACACACCTGGCCAGAGGCTATACAGTAATCTTACGCGACTATACATTCGAATCTGATTGGCTGAGCCGCGTTTGACGTTGCGGAGACGTGCATATAGTTTTGATGAAATTAATAATGTACGTCCTTCTGTCCTGAATCGGCGCGATGTATGGCTATTTTTGACATAATGAAAACAAGTTGTATTTGAAAATATAATCAAATTGTGTTTGAAAAAAAACATCCAAGGTGAACTATTTCCTTTAAGTCCCATCGCGAGTTTTAACATTACGAGGGAATGACAATTAGTGCCCTATAGTATGTATTACACCACGAGCGAGTTTAAATATGCAGTTAATCGACGAGGCGAAGCCGAGTCGATTAATATAGTTTTATGCATGAGTGGCATTAATGATTCAGTTTAATGAACGAGCCGAAGGCGAGTTCCTAAACTGAATCTTTTAATGCCACGAGTGCATAAAACGATTTAGTGCATGTCGTTTCGAGCGAATACAACTTTTCTCAGTACAGATTTCAAGTACAGATACATATTCTAAGAGAGCTCAATGGCCAAGGGTCATTGACCAAGGCTGTCAGCAGTGTATATCACTCCCAGGAGTGTAATTAACACTCCAGTGAACACGACGACCTAACAGTTAAGCACGTGGGGGGGGTTTTTTTTTTTTTTTTTCAAAATTTTTGGGGGAAAAACCTTATTTCCCATGCACTTAATGCATCTTTATACCTCGCGGAGTGGGCTAATAATTATCCCACGCGCTACGCTAAAAAATAATGCATGTTTAACACAGACTATATCCCAAAGATTTCACTGCCGTGGATTGATCTTGAGGCCTATTCACAAAGCTAAAAAAGTTTGCAATTACAATGATTTTCTTTGTGATTGCAAAGAATATTCTACAAATGTTTGTAATTTGGATTTCACAAACCAAAACAGGGCAGTAAAGGTCTCAATATACTATTCACAAACTATTTTACACATACATTGTTTGTAAAAATGTTTGTAAAAACGCAGTATTCTATTTCACAAAGGTGACTTCAGTTGAGGAAAATGTTTGTAATTGCAAACTTGTAATTCCAAGTGGGCCAAGATTCTGAATTTCAGAAACTGCACGATTGTTGACGTTTTACTGTTAAGGCCGCTTTTTATTGGTGCGGTATGTTTCGTTGCCGAGGTTGTGTAGGACAGTGGTTTAGTTCAACATAACGTATAACGCCCGAAAAAATTGTTTTCCAACCAGCCCCGAAATTCGAGCCAAGGGATCTCCAGCTTTGAAGTGCAGTGCACCTTCACCGATTGTGCTATGATGTATGAGTGAAGGGCGCCTCCGCCAGAGAAACCGCATGGCGGTATATTTGCAGCGTCTGCAATGTTCTTGTGCAGTGAGCCTTCGTCCCTTCCGTGTGGAATCAACCTAGTTAGGAGTTAAAATGGTTGGAGAAAAACTTAAACGATCTTTCTTCAAGTGCAGCTGTGTTGTGTTTGCTCCGCCAAGGCCATAGTAGAATATCATAGTAGAACCGTACCCACTGCGGCAGGTATCTGCGCCATATGACAAATGCCAAATGACGATCACCGGGGCACATTTTTTTCTCGGGAGGACAGTCAGTTAATACTTGAAACAATACTTTGCAAGTGACATTTATGTAAAAGAATATCATAATAACGTATATTAGCAGTATAACAATCCATTATTTATGACAACCAGAAACTTTCAGGGGATCCAAAAAGCTATTCCTCCAGGTGACGTCATTGCGCTAACATGCCCAACAGCTTATAGTATTTTATAGTCCCTCTTCCGCCCCGGATGAATTTGCAAAGTTCTGAGATTGGTGCTTCTGCTTTACAAGCTTTTTTACTAACCTTGTTCACACACTTTTTACAATCGGTAATTCACAGTGCTGACTTGTTTGTGAAATTCGCTTTTTGTGTAGGTAGGTAAAAATTTGTATTTGCGTTTGTAAATCACAAACATATGTAATTACCAAAACTTCTTTGTGAAATAGGCCTCTGAGGCCTATTTCACAAAGAAGTTGTAATTGTAATGATAATCAGCCATTGGTGACTTAAATTCCGAGTTAACTGACGGTTGGTTAAAAAAATAGCCTTAGCACGTGATTCAATGGCAAAGAGAGATACGGCGTGGGATAAATATACTTAACCTTCGTTCGTATTACAATTTGCCGCAGAGTCTGAAACGTCTACTGCGAATATTGCGTTCATGCCTTCAAAAGATATCGCCGAAAACTAAGATCCCAAGCAGTCGGTCGTGCGCTGCAGTTTGATGGCGCTCATACAAAACCATGTACGTTCACGGAAATTCTGAAATTATGGCAAAAATGATAGTGCAAATCATTAATTACTTTAGTAGAACGCCTATTTGCATACCCAAAGATGAGTCGTGGCTATTTTGTAATACAAATTATAGGCGGCTGCATCCAAAACGATACGTGATGCAAATATAATTGTATAGGTCCATAGCACATCACCGCCACACTGATCAGGATAAATGGCAAATTGACCAGGGCATAATTCACCACCCAGCTTTCCACCAGCTAAAATGGTCTGGCATTATGCCTGCACTTCCGTGGATACGTTCACGCTCCGCTCAAAAAGTTAAACTGAATCTTTCCATCAAAGGCCAGCCGTTCCCGAAAGCGGAATGGGATTCTGTCGCACCATCCCGTTCCGGTTCACACTGCGAGCGTGAAAAACGGGAGTGGAGACCGCCCGGCGGTTCAACTCAGAACCTACTCCCTATTCCGACTCCGTTCCGTTCACGTTACGCTCGTCCCCGCTCCCGACACGAACCGGCCTTAAAGACAATCGATGACATCCGACCAGCGCGAGATTTATTCTTCCAACCAGACCAGGAGATAACACGGGACACGGGGGCGGTCAGATAAGGAACACACGTCGAAACGCCCTCACATTCACCTCCACTCCCTCAAACTCAAAACGTACCCTCTCAACAGACTGACAAACGTTAAGTCTCCTTTATTTATGGAAGATCTACATGATGACCGAATGACCATGAACGGCTGAACGCTAATATACACAGGGTTTCCGCGCGGTGGCGGCGGCGGCGGGGTCGGCCGCCGCCGCCGCCGCGCTCTCAATAAATCCAGCGAGCGAGCGGCCAGTGCCAACAAATCCTGTTGCCGGACACTCTTCACTCTGGTGGGCGAGGTCCGCAGGGGGTTCGGAGGGGGCGTTACAGAAGCGGCCCGCCGTCGGTCGGTGGACGCCGCGTCGTGACACAGCAAAAATATGCGCGGTTTGTACAGGAGCCCCCCGAGCTCTCAACACGCGGCGCACACGCCGACCGCCACTCGCACACACACGCACGCACACACGCATACACACGCACAGACGGCACCCGCGCACCGGCGGATTCGATGGGAGAGATGTCCGGCGGTTCCCACGGTTGCGGTGGTTGCCCGCGGCTCCGGCGGGTTCCGTGGCACCAGTGGCGCCCCCTCGCGCGGCCGTCTATCACATCAGACGGCGGCGCGGCGCCGCTTAGTTCGGTCGGGCGCCGCCAGGTGTCTCACTGTTCTCCCTCTCCGCAGCAGCAGCCGCAGCAGCAGCAGCAGCTCCTCAGTCTCGGGGCCGATGGCCGGCAGCTCAGCTGCCCCGCTCAGTGAATGTCAGATGGCTCCGGCTTTATTAAGCTATGGCTCTCTTGCGTGCTGGTCGGCTGCCGGCAGGGACAAGACAAGGCCGGTCACGAAGGGAGGCCGCAGGAAGCGGTGACGATGCTACACTGCGGTAGTACAACAATGAAGTACGCGAGCGTTTACGTTGACATTTTAATCGGTGTTAACGAGCGTTTACGTTAAAATTTGATCGGTGCAAGTGCACGTTCATTCAAAGAGTTCAACTACATAGTGAATTTGTTTAATTATTAATTGTAAATACTTTCGTCAATCGATAAGTCTGACCAAAATGGCCAGACAATTGGAGGAAAAAACAACTATAGCTTTATAACAGCAAAACTTATTCAATTGACAAGACATCACAGCATCGGTAAATCAACCAAAGCGCTAGCACGACTACGCGAGGTACATAAATGGAGTACACTGCCAGTGCCACCACATAAAAGCAGAAGCCGAAGCGGAAGCGGAAGCGGAAGCGAAAAGTGGTTAGTTAGCACATGTTGTCACAGCGCCATGTCCAAAGCAGCATTGCCCCCGGCCCGGTTTCCGGAATCATTTTAAGTTTAAATTTTTATTTTTACCTATCTGGACACTAATACGAAAATACGTCCTTGGGTACGAACAACGTAGCCTTTGGCTAACTCGTTCTGTGTCAAAGCAAAAGTGATCCAGGGTCCCATGATTAAATATTAGACAAAGTATTTGGGACACATTACAACTTTCCATAAAAACATTTGACTCGCATGAAAAATATAAGCAAAATACCCATCCTAACCGACAAAAGTTTCCGTTTACACCGTAGAACACGGACGTTAACCTCCCCATAGCGCACCTTCCCACCAGCCCAGGACACCCGCAGTGCCACACCGCACGGGACACCCGACCCGAACACCAGCCGGGCAACGCAGCTACCCGCACCCGACTTCGTAAGCAAGCACATGGCGACAAACTAGGACGCGCCGTCCATTTCGCGCGTCGGTGAGTTACTGAAGCGCATCTACGTCCCGGTGCCCCGGGCGTCGGACTACAAAGTACCTTGACTCAGGTACTGTGACTCGATCCAGCATCCCGCTCTCCTTGCAGCCTCGCGGGGCCCCACTCACTGCCGCTCTGGAACCTACGGGTACAGAGAGCTACAGGCTCAGACGGGGGGCGCCGCCGAGGAACCACTACACCACTACACCAGCACACCGGACGGCGTGGGAGGGCGCCGACAATACAGTACTCTACCGACAGTTACAGCCTCGCGTCGGTCGATGATGATAGGGGTCTAACGACGTCGACTCTACGTACAGATTCCCAGCCTGAACCATGTCTCTACCACGGAGCGAACCGCACGAGAATCAACCAGCTCGCTCTGTGAGTTGCTACCTCTGCCTTCCTGCTGTCTCCCTGCACCTTACAACCCGCTCTACCTGGGACCTCTCCGCCCCGCTCTACCCGCCTGTCCATGCAAACCGTGTTTCGTGTGACGGTCTCCTCGCGCCGGCCGACTGGGGAGGTCGGCTTGGTGCCGTGGCGGCGGGCGGCGGGTAGCCTCCATCAGGTCCAACACGCGCTCAACAGACACCTGGCCCAGCGCCCGGATCGGAGCCCGGTCCGGTGCCCGGTCCGGTGCCCGGTCCGGAGCCTGGCCCAGCGCCCGGATCGGAGCCCGGTCCGGTGCCCGGTCCGGAGCCCGGTCCGGAGTCGGCGCACAGTACCCGCACCACGGGTCCGGAGTCGGCGCACAGTACCCGCACCACGGATCCGGATCGCGCCGTGGATCGGGACTCGGCGAGCGCCACTCGGGATCGACCATCATCATCAGAAGATCCTCCTGGCAGACGCCGAAAGACGTGGACAGTCGACAACTTGCAGCAAACTTTCAGGTAGCAAAGTTCTTGCAGCGCAAAAGACCACGCAGGATGTATAACTTTGCTCAAAAACTTCCACAATTGGCTCTCAGACGTTTCTGTAGAAACGCCTACTGCCAGTTATTCTTCCTTAAGCAATGTAGCAAGTTACTCGAAAGTTTGCCGCAAGTTGCTGTTCTTTGCACCTCTGCGGTAGAGAGAGTACACCTCCAGCGCCACTGCGTTCAGTCTGCGCGGCGTGCCTCGGTTCGGTCGCCCCGGGGGACACGCGCTTCCGTGACCAGCGAGGTCGTTTGTCACCCAAATTGGCAATGTCCGAACTCCTGAAGTCATGTTTGCCGAACAGACCCTGACACCGCCCGATTCCCCCCCCCCTCCCACATTCATCAACTCACCTAAACAGTTGGCACGCCCACTCTGACGCTTAGTAGCTCCTCCCGGCCGAAACCGCCCCCCCCCCCCCCCTGCTGCTCCAACATCAGAATCCATCGCCGTTTACGACGCAAACTTTAGTACATCTGCACACTTGGTTTCAATCGGCCGCCAACTCGGGACGTAAATTTGCCCAAGTTGGTCGGTAACAGAGCAAAGTCACCGAAGCGACACAGTTGGAGACCGTATACAATTTTCAACGACGACAAAGTGCCCAGGCCAAGTTCTATTTCCTGCGGCCAGCAATAGACTGCATTCGGAAGTTGGACCAGCCCTCCCCTCCCACTTCAATCACCGTCCCCCACATCCGGCCCCAAAACTCGACCGCCCAGTAAGATCCGAACTGGCACGTTTAATATAATGTTTTTCTACATTATTTTTATCGCACGATAATCACGCCCTAACCGCCTCCACTTCCCCAGCCTACCTCCTGTAAGCACCACCTAACACCAGCCAGTTCCGCGTCGCGCCTAGCCACGGGGAAGCAGCATCGCATGCACATGCATCAACAAGCCGACCGCTCAGCGCGCGCGGGGAGGGGGGGTCACCATACCGCGTGCCGCCGTTCGAGCATGCGTGGTGAGGGGTGCCGCATGCCGGCCAGGTGCCTGTGCGAGAGATGGAGGCGCTAATACGTGAGGCGGACGGCACCAAACAACTCTCGCTGGTAGGTGTGGCAGGAGCGGCCGGGAATCAAGGAATGACCGGGATAGTTGGGCTGTACGACTTAGGATGCGTTCAAAAATATCGACAGGCCCGGCAGAATCAGGGAATGACATTTGGACTGGGCTGTAGGAGTTAGGATACGTTCGGAGAGGTGAGCAAGGAAGCAATAGCAATGGCCAGAAAGCTATGGCAAGGACCATGAGGCTATAGCGAGGACCATGAAGCCATAGCAAGGACCATGAAGCTATAACAAGAACCAGGAAGCTATAGCTTAGCTAGGACGAGGAAGCTATAGCTAGCTGGTGTGGCGGACTGAAGGAAGCTAGCAGAGCCAGCCTGGCGGACTGAAGGGAGCTAGCAGAGCCAGCCTGGCCGACTGAAGGGCGAGGTGACACAGGCCGTGTCTGAGGTTGTCGACGGCGGCCGGCCGCGGCGCCGGCCCGTCACTGGATAGGTACCGGGGAGAGCAGCGAGGCGGCGGATGGGACCACGGCTGGCGGCGGCGCCAGCTCTGACAGCTGCGGCGGCTGCAGCGGTGGTGGTGGAGACGGCGGAGAGGGTACAGGAGCCGGCAGGGCAGGCCACCACGCCGGCGGCAGCGGCAGCAGCGGCGGCAGCGGCGGAAGGAGCGGTGGGAAGGCGGCAGGGAACCCCGCAGACAGCGCGAGGCCGGGCAGGAGGCCAGGCGGGAACCTCGGCGGGAGCCCGCGAGTAGTCAGCGTCTCCTGCCACTCCACGCAGCTGCACACCTGGCGGGAGTCAGCGGACAGCCACCGTGCTATGGCAACAACTGTACAACCGCGCCACTCGGCTGGCACAGAGCCACATCCAAAAGAGAACCACCGAAGAGCGAGCAACAAATATGAGATAGAGAGAGAGAACTCATCGACCTCGCATGCCAGCATCTTTTGCGTCGCGCAATTTCCAACACAACATCCGAAGAGACAACCATATGGACAGCACAGGTGTGTGCGAACAAGGCGTGTGCGAACAGTCAGGCGCTGCCAGCGGCGTCAGCAGGTGCGGGAGACAGTGACAGCGACACAGAGGGTGGACAGAGAGACAGACGCACGCGCCGGGCGGCCGAGCCAGCCACCAGCGAGCCGCCGCGCCGTACTCACTTGCGCGGTTGGGAGATGGTGGGGAAGAGAGGACGGTACGGAGAGCGACGCGGCGTCGTGGGCAGAGGTCGAGTGCGCTGCCACACCCATCTGCAACAGGACACACCGGGGAACGGCGTCAGCGGACGCCCGCGCGCAGCGAGGCAGCGAGGCGAGCACACCCACGGCCCACGCTGAGCACAGGTACATGTTACGCACAGATTCGAACGTTAGGCAGGGTGTACTCATTTTGGCTCATGTGAACCTTGGTTATCAAAAATGCGTTTGTTATTCGTACAATTGAACATAAATGTATCTTATTACCTGTGTAATTAGAAAACTAATTGCATGCGTAATTAGGAAACTGTATGACGAATAGCATAACAATGTTACGCGAAAACCGAATCATAAAACCAAAAACATTGTTATTATGCGACGGAAAATGTGCGTAAACTGTACTCGCTCCTAGCGAAACGATCCCAGCAAGCGAGCAGTCTGACCCAGAGGTGAAGCGAATAACGCAAACTAAGAAACACCCCAAATCAGATTAAATATACCATAACACATTCAAATCATCCCTGCAGTCGCTTCAGCTCGGCTCGAACCGCCTTAGGCGATATAAGCTGCTGTAGCGGGTTTAGCCGCCGAGTGGAGGTAAAAACAGTGACAACTGGCCGATACGACCGCGATTTGCAACACACGCTGAGAGAAGAAGAAACAGCATGGGAGAGGCTATGATCAATAGTTTCCGAAGCACACGGGCCCGGGGGTCTGTGGCAATCGGAATCTTTTACTAAACCCTTCCTGTCTTCACGCTGTTTTAACATTACAATCCAAAATTTCCGCAATCGCGGCGCCAGCTTTCACCACCGTTTTTACCTCTGCGAGGCGTCCGAGCCGGACCAGTCGGGTCCGGTCACCCCTTCTACACCCCTTCTACACCCCTTGTACACCCCATCCCCCTCCGCACCTCCAAACCCATCACTCACCCCCCGCTGCATTGCCGCCGGGTAATATCCACCAGGCGCTCCGGGCGCCGGGAGACCGGGCGCGCCAGCCCCGTTCATGGTGTCGCCGCCGTAGGAGGCCATCTTGAGGTACTCCTTGTTGACGCAGTTGCGCAGGTTGTGGCCGACGATGGCCCGTCGGATCTCCGACGCAGCCATCTCACGCAGCTCGCCGAACGACGCCTCAGAGTAGTAGGACGCGTGGGGTGTGGCGATGATGCTGTTCTTCACTTCCTTCAGCGGGCATATTCCCTGCGGGAATCCCTGGAATTCCCGGCGGGCATTTGGACTGCACCACTCTACTGCAGTTCAGCAATGTACTTTACATTGATATTCCTGTGAACTCTTTGCTTCGGGAATCGGTAGAAAAAACTTTCTACCGATTCCCTGGAATCCCCGCGGGAATGGACGGTAAGAACACGCCCTAAGCCTCTTTGCCGGTGTCACCACCCTCACACACTGGCCGCGCCACCTCTCAGCACTTACGTCACTACAATCCACCACACACGACCGACAGCCCTGACCGCACCATATTAGGAAACACCCAGCGCCCCCGCCCCCTGTCCCTCCCCCCGCTCACACTTAACAATAGCCTCAGAACCGGGCCAGGCCGTAGCCGCCATACACAGCCTTGCCAAGCCCGGCCGTTGGGCGTCAAAGGCGGAACAAACGCGCCCCCCCCCCACCTCCCTTCCCAGTTCGCCATGACGGGCTCAGTCTGCACGCGATGCCGGTATGAAGCCGACTAACACACCGTGCTGCGATGCTCAGAGCTGATGACGCGATGCTTTCGACGTCTCCGGACGCTGTTCTGACTCGTGTGTGATGAGGTGTTGACCAGTGGGTGGGATCGACATCTCTGGACGCTGTTCTGACTCGTGTGTGGTGAAGTGTTGACCAGTGGGTGGTATGATATCGATCAGAAGACAGTTATAAATGCGCAACAAATGAGTGTCAGTTCCTGCAGTGACAATAGCAGTGCGGTGGCTTGCTTCCGTGCTGTTTGCGCAAGATGACATGCAGAGATAGAAGGGAAATAGATGAATTTATAAAACCAGACTGATCGATCTAAATGAGCAGAGATCCATCAAGTAAGGTGGAGTAGCAGGAAACACAGGAATGTGTTCAGCGCGAAACGAATAAAAAAAATGGTTAGCCTTCCATTAAATAACATGAAATAAAAACTCGTAACCAGAATTCATGTGTACTGCTTTAGCACGAACGAGGAACCGAAACCGACACCTATGTCGGGGCAACATAAATGTGTAATTATTGTTGCGAAGGACACATTTTGTGCTATTACCAAATACCATGGTTGAGGGAAGTTGTCCACTATAAAATGTGGACCATAGGCATTACACTAGCTACAATTTGTACATATATAAATTCTTTAAAGTTAATATTTGCCAGCGGTCATTCCAATAGTAAATGTACGTAACAGTTAGCATAACAAACACTTAAATTTAAGTCGTAAACCACACTGACGAAGTAAATATAATTTATGTCAACACAAAGAAGTCGACTGTGTCTAATGAGCTGCCCTATCATTGAGAGAACGAACGCTCGGTGCCGACAATGTCTGTCTACGCTACCGAGCACGGGGGCGGAGAGGGGGACCTTGGAAAATGTTGTAGGGCTCTTCTGTGGACGGGGGGGGGGGGTTACCTTGTGGAAGATGTTTAGGGTTCGTTCTGGTGGACGGGGGGGGGGCGTTTACCTTGGAAGATGTTCGTAGGGTTTCGTTTCTGTGCGGGGGGGGGGCGTTACCTTGTGAAAGATGTTGTAGGGTTCGTCCTTGGTGGGACGAGGGGGGGGCGTTACCTTGGAAGATGTTGTAGGGTTCGTTCTGGTGGACGTCGAGGGCTGCAGCACGAATCCTGCCGTCCTTCAGTGCGGCGGCGAGAGCGTCCTCATCCACCAGTCCGCCGCGAGCAGTGTTCACCAGAAGCGCCTGGCAGAGATAGAGAGGGTCAGGCACGGGGTCAGACGGGGTCAGACGGGGGTCAGACGGGGTTCAGGCGTGGGTCAGACGGGGGTCAGCGGGAGGTCCAGACGGGGAGGGGGCCATTGCGGAGGTCAGACGGGGGTCAGACGGGGGTCAGACGGGGGTCAGACGGTGGTCAGACGGGCGGTCAGACCGGGGGTCAGGACCGGGGTACCAGAGGGGTCAGACGTGTGGGTCAGTACGGGGTCAGACGGGGTCAGACGTGAGGTCAGACGGGGGTCAGACGGGGCCAGACGGGGGTCAGACGGGCGTCAGACGGGGCGGGTCAGCGGGGGTTCAGACGGGGTCAGACGGGGGGGTCCAGACGGGTCAGACGGGGGTCAACGGGGTCAGCGACGGGCGGTCCAGACGGGGTTCAGACGGGGGGTTCAGACGGGGGTCAGACGGGGTCAGACGGGGCGGGTTTCAGACGGGGTCAGACGGGAGGTCAGACGGGGGTCAGACGGGGGTCGACGGGGGTCAGACGGGGTCAGACGGGGGTCAGACGGGGTCAGAGCGGGGGTCGACTGGGGGTCAGACGGGGGTCAGACGGATGGGTCAGGACGGTGGGTCAGACGGTGGGTCAGACGGTGGGTCAGACGGTGGGTCAGACGGTGGGTCAGACGGTGGGTCAGACAGTAGGCGAGGGTCAGGTTAAAGGGTTACAGGTGAGGCTTAGATGGGGGGGGGGCCCAGGTCGGGCACAGAAAAAGGTTCGAAGATGGGACGGGGTCAGGCTAAGAGTACGGTGAGATGGGTTCAGTTTCAATACGCGGTCAGGTCAGGAAAGTGTCAAGTCGGTTAAGGATCACGTCAGATGAAATTCACACTAAACAAGTTTACCAAACTAAAATTAGTTTTCCGAAGCATTCTGACAAAACAAACGCTAGATGAGCCACCTTTGGCAGGGCCATGAGCTCGACCGCAATGCTGGCCTTCCAATAAAGCAAATCACTGAATTCCCTCCCACCATACATTCACAGTCAAGTTCACCTTTACCACATATTACAATATACTCTTCAACCTGTGCATGAGGGTCACACGATCAGCCGAAAACAACATAGCAATGAGTCCGACGGACAGTAACCCAGACAAGTAAATCAGAAACTCAATTGTGCCTACAACTGTACAGACACCACGGTCCTTACGCCAGAGTAAACCACTCGCCCCCTACCCCACCCCCCCCCCCCCCCCCCCCCCCCACACACCGATATACACAGCTTAGACCCCCACCCACCACCACCACCACCATCGATGCACACACAGCCAGACAACCCTCCTCTGCATACCTACAGACACCCAGACAGTACATACAGACACCCCGTGCCTGCAGACATACAGCCAGCCAGACACACGCGCGCGCGCGCCCACTGACTACAGTGTTTATCGTTCTCTTCGCAGAAGGCCGGAAGTTCAGTCACGACAAAAACACATCTGGCTTGGGGCCACAAACGAGGCGACCGCCCGCCCCCAACCCCTACCCCACAACCCTCCCAAACCCCACTCCTACCCCACCCCCCACCCAACAGCTCCCAGTGAAGTTCGACAAACACGGTCATAACCAGCCAACCCAGCCCGGCAGGCAGTTGGGTAGCTTAGGAAGATACGCTGTAACCCACCACAAACTCGCCGTCACCCCTTCTCTCACTCTCTCTGCCAGACACTATCACACGGCTCACTCCTTCCCAAACACCCCTAACACTGCATTGGCTAGCCACTCGCACAGTTTTTGTTCACTTCAAGGAGTGTCAATTCAGCTCAAATGGCATCAATGAGGAACGCGCTTCCGAGGTCTAGTTTACGTTAGACCCTAGAAAACACGCCAAGTTTTTGACGACACGACTTAACGTTGTGTTTTTCTGCCAGTGGAGCGTGTCTCCTTCATCGGACACAGCTTGTTGTTGTTGATTTGGGCTTTAGGGCGCCGTAACTACTGAGGTTGTGTGGCGCCCATATTATCGGGCACAGCTCTCGCCGCAGAAAATGCTGTTGCTACGGGGGAATGAACAATCAACAAACCGAAATAGCTTGACTCAGACATAAAGACAGTCTGCATAAGACCGAATATTTCAGTATCGAACTCATTTGCGACAGATTCGGTTATTTGATGTATTTACTAACTTGCCAGGCGCCAGCGTGCGTCTTCTCACTGATTGAATCGACTTACTTAATTTTGATTTATCTAGCACTGGAGCAGATCTCGCAGGTTTGTTCGCGTCATTTCTTAGGCCGCCAGCACGTGCGGGAGGTTGTCCCGCCGTGTGACCGGCGTACCGTACCGGACTGGACTCTTACCCGGCCGCATCTGTTTGATGGTGTAGTCATTGATGAGCCTGTGGTTGTGTTCGTTCAGCGTGCAGTGCAATGTGACGCAGTCTGACTGATACAGCAACTCCTGCAGATCAGAGACACACACAGAGTCAATATAGGCCGACATAGCAGGCACCGAGTCAGTGTGACGCAGTCTGACTGATACAGCAACTCCTGCAGATCAAAGACACACAGAGTCAATATAGGCCGACATAGCAGACACAGAGTCGGAAAAGGTACCGAAACGGAAAAGGGAGACACGGAAACGGAGAAGAAAGAGTCGGAAGCGCAGAGCTTCAAATGTTGATATTCAGCACGTTCATATTAAGTATCCAAGGAAAAGGATATCAAGAACAATTTTATTTTTTTACTATGTGACTGCACCTATTAGTGGGCATGATGTCTGTTGGTGTTTGTATTAATAAACAAACAATAAACAAGCATCGCCGATAGTTGGTCATATGTTTGTTTATTGGCTCTAAGGACGCGACGACTGCGTGGTCAATTTGCGCCCATAACAGGTGTAGTTTGTCATATGAATCAGTACCTACACTGTATGAGCTATGTGTTGTATATCAGATGAAACTTAGGGTAGCCACTAAACGTTAAGCACATCAAATGACCTATCGATGACAATCGATGACCATCAATCTAATAATCAGCGATATTGGACAGCCGAAATAACCCAACCCTCAGACTAACTCCGACATGCACTTATTTATGTTGCACAAAACCCAGCCCAGATCAATACCCTGGCCCTCCCAAACCATCCCTACCAGCGCCCCTCCCCCTGATAAACTAGAGCTGCAGGACCAAACCAGACCGAGGATTCGCGCACCAGTCCATCGTCCGGCGACACAATGACAGACCCCCCCCCCCCCCCCCCCAGTCCCGTCCGGCAAGCCAGCATGATTCGGCCGGCCACCGTCCACTCTCCCCCTCCCCTCCCCAGGAGAGGCCGTCTGGGGCCCCTCCCCAGGAGAGCCGCTGGGGGTCCCCTCCCCAGAAGAGCCGCTGGGGACCCCCTCCCCAGGAGAGCCGCCGGGGCGGGGCGGGGGAGAGGGGCGGGGCTACAGTCAGCGTGTCCACAATCATCATCACAGCGACCAACCGACCGACCGACCGACCGACCGGGCGGCGCGCCCTCCTCTCTCTCTCTCTCTCTCAAAACACACTCCCCGTCACGGGGACGGCCGCGCCCTCCCACTCCCTCATACCGCCTTCCTTCTGTCATACCACCCCCCCCCCCCCCCCCTCCCCTCACAGAACACTCCCTCTCACACCAACCGCTCCCTCTCATAGCGCACCCCCTCCCCCACCCCCGCCCTCTATCGCACCGACCAGCCCAGCTCCATCAGCCCCCCTCACACCCATCCCAGTCTGAAGACCTGGTGACGTCCTCCTACCCACCCCCTGGTGACGTCATCCCACCCACCCCCTGTCACCCTAGAATGTCATCTCAGCAGCCGGTCCGGCCGTCAGCGGGGCTGGGGCCGGGGCGGAAGTGTCTCCACTATCGCCGCTGCCGTCACCCTGCCCTGCCTGGGACGGGGGCCGCTCGTTATACCGACAGACAGACGGAAACCCTCCGCTGGCGGACGATCTCAGCACGCCCTGCCGTGGCCTCGGCAGGCCAGCTGACCCAGCGACCTCGCCGCGGAGACCCAGCGACCTTTGCTCCGATCAATACCGGTCTGTCGCGCACGGCCGGCCCGCCGCCGCGTCACAGTGCCGCAATCTCACCGCCAGCGACGGCATGCGACGCGCGCCAGACGAGTGGCAGGTCAGCGACTCGGGCAGGATTGGCGACCGGTGCAGAACATTGTCAGCAAGTCTGCGGCGAACTTCAGCCGGCCCCACGCGCCACTCAAACAACGGAAACTCATCAACAGCTGTGACCTTCCCCGCGGCCCCGCTGCCGGCCCCGCCCACTGGTCTGACTGCCGTCTCTTCAAGCTTTGAGCTCTGACAACGACCTCGGCCTCCGCTTCAGATCGGGGCCTCCGCTTCACCGACCCCGGCATCGCGAGACAAACAGGTTAACCCCACCGACCCCGGCATCCCGAGACAAACAGGTTAACCCCACCGATCCCGATACTACTCCAAACAAACGCGCCAATCTCGGAAGAACTTGATCGGAGGTCATAATTTAGAAGAGGTCTGCAATTGGACTGTTTTCACCGAAAACGCTAACTTTTTTCAAGTCCGAAGCCAAATCATCCTGAGCTGTCAATCAAAATATAGTAGTAAGCTTAAATACAGAGTTAATGGTCTCGGGTCCCGGTATGAGCGCAAAAACAAAACAAAAACGAAGCCGCTGAAAATGTATCACATTCAGTTGCCAAGGTGTCGTTTGTGCACAGCGGACGCGTTTCACAACATGAACTCAGACATCCCATGGGCCATGATTACGTTTTGGACGCACAGACTACTCACTACAAAGTCATAAGGCACCTTACCAGCAACACAGCTGATAGTGAGCAACCCTAACCACGTGCACAAATCAAAACCAAGACTTAACATGCCAACTTTCCACACAAAACCGCCTGTTGCCGCCCTTTCTCCCCTTCGTACCTGAAGCGTGAAGACGCGTGTGATGCCCAGGGCGCGGTCGATGCCGTCGTGGATGTAGGGGTCGTAGAAGGTGACGGCGAAGCCGAACGCCTTGGCTCGCAGGGCCACCGCCTGGCCGATCTTGCCGAGGCCGACGATGCCGAGCGTGTCGCCTCGGATCCGAGCCGATCCGTTGGCCGCGTCTCGGATCTGCCGGAGGTCAGTCTGCAAGTCAGACAGGGTCGGGGTCAGGGGACGGGGTCAGGGGTCACGGGGTCAGGGGACGGGTCAGGGGACGGTCAGCGGTCGGCCGAGGTCAGGGGTCGCGGGTTCAAGTGGGCGGGGAGGGGGCGTGGAGGGGGTATACAATACTGAAGACAAACACAAACTTGATGGTATTGTATCATTGATTTATTTGCCGATTATATAATTATTTGAAGCGTGTTATGGATACTTTGAATCACCGATTTGCGGGTAAAAAGCATGCAAATACAATCGACATACGGTACAAAATATCCTAACACTGAACAAAGGGCAAGGGTACTAAGTTTACATCGACGGATCCACACAGCTTTCAGCATCGCCTCTACTCCGATGGGGCATTCAGTTTCGTCAATGTGCAAGAGTCGACATTTGTGAAGCTGCACTCCAGCAGTTGGCGCCGAGGTAATTTGATATTGCTGCTCCCAGCTCCGGCAAAAGTGCTCTGCGACAATGGAGTCTGGCCAGTCGCCTGAAATGTCTGGGGCCAGGTCGCTAGTCCCAAGTGGCGACGAAGTTCAACATCGCCGAGTTATTCCCATTCGATCCCGGCCGAACTTTCGCCGAAAGCAGACAAGTTGAAATTACACAAGTTAGCTGGCCTTAAAACTTCGAGAACTGCGCTGGCAGTTTGCTCGGAAGTTATCGAAAATAATAGTTGAGTAAGTTCAGTAATCAAAGTGGGCAGAGTTTTAATGGCAAGTTTCCGCACGCGGCCCACTACAAACAGCAAAGTTGGCGGCGTCCTACCACGCGAGCGGCCGTGTCGGCACCACCCTGTCACGAGTGTTACGGGAGCCGTTACACCCCCCCCCCCCACGGCATACCAATATCATGCAGCACGCGCTCAGACATCAACTGTCGTGAGTGGTAAGCGTCAGGCAAGAAATCAGGCAATATAATTTGTAAATTATTATAGAAACGTAAATACTTCTCGAGCTCGCTCTCCAAAGTCGAACGAAACACACCCGACCTGAGTTTCATCAGCATGAATCCTGCAGACAACTTGGCAGCCCCTATCACCCCCTCCCCCTTAGCACCTCTCCCCCTCCCCTAGCTCCTTAATCACCTCCCTCCCCCGCCCACGGCTGTCGTCTGACGCCGATCGATCCGGATGTGCTGAGCCGTTTTCGCCCACGTTCAGCTCTCGGAGAGGCCGTAAACCATATGTTAGGCGGCAACGCCCCCCGCCCCTCCCACCGCGTAGACAGTTTACGGCGTCATCCTCCAGTCATTTCAGACAACAAAGGGAAGCTGGTACAGCCACCAGAGACCCAGCCTAGCTCAAGGCACGATTTGTGTGCTTTCTTTACAGCAGAAGTCGTTCTCTTGATAAAAGTTTTGAAGGAGGGAATCGACGGGTGAAGATGCTTGAACGGGTTTCCGGCACACGACTACAAAGTATGTAATCGTAGTTGGTCTCGGAAGTCATCACGTTCAACTATCAACCGGTGTCTAATCGGCACTTCTTCCGGAAGTTTTGCAAAAAACAAGACTTGTCATTTACGCCTCCCCTGCCTTAAGTCCCTTCTCCGTGATCGCTCGTCCGGCTGTATCCAGGCTGTGGGCGTTACCAGTCATCTCCGACCCCCCTCGCTACCCACTAAGGGGACAGGTTGTGGGTTAGGACAGGTTCTGCCACAGTACTGGGACGGAGCGGCAGAAAGCCAGGCGTCAGTGCAGGTGGCGGCTGAGGAGGATTACCAACTAGCAAGACGCCAAAAATATACTTAAAATGAAGATAAAAAGCCCGCAAAACTGCGCACTTGATTAATCTAGCATATAAATTATAATCAACAAGCGTTAATTCGATGGAGATAAAAGCACGCAAGCGGCAAGACTGCGCACTTGAGGATTTCTCTAGCACAATCAATAGGTGTTAATTGTCAAATGGATGTACACGGTGCCAATAGGATAGAGGCAGGTATGACCCAGCTGTATGTTCTGTGTTAGGCAGGCTAGTAATGGCCGACGGGCATGACAATTAGTTGTATGTCCTGTGTCCGACAGGCTAGCAGTGGGTATGACAGTCTATTGTCTGTCCTGTGTCGGGTGGTGTGTCGGGCGGTGTGTCGGGCGGTGTGTCGGGCGGTGTGTCGGGCGTCCTGTGTCGGGTTGGTGTGTGGGGTTGTGTGTCGCGGCGGTGTGTCGGCGGTGTGTCGGGCCGGCTTTGTGTCGCAGGTGTCGACTGGCGCTGTGCTTCGGCGCGGTGTGCGGCGCGGTCCTGTGGGGGTGTGTCGGGCTGCTTGTCCTTTTCTTGTCGGCGCGGTGTCTTCGCAGGCGTGGTCGGGCGGATGCTGTCGGCGGCTGTGTCGGCTAGTGATGTCGGGCAGGATGTTGTGGGCGCGTTTGGTCGGGCGTTCGTTCGGGCGGTGTTGTCGGGGTATGTGTCGGTGGTGTGTCGGAGCCGGTGTGTCGGGCGGTGTGTCGGGCGGTGAGTCGGTCGGTGTGTCGGGGTGTCGGTGTCGGGCGGTGTGGGGGGCGGTGTGTCGGGCGGTCTGCCGGACGCCGCGTGATGAACCCGATGGTCGGTGACGGTGATGGTCGGTGATGGTCGGTGATGGTCGGTGATGGTCGGTGATGGTCGGTGATGGTCGGGTCCACCTATTGATCGGCAGGCTGCCAACAGCTCCCGGCCAGCTGGACGGGGGAGAGTGGGAGGGGGAGGGCAGCGGTGGACCAATATGGCGGCACCGCGCGGAATAAGTGCCCATGGCGGTTAGTGGGAGAGAGGACAATGTGAGTGGCGGGAAGGACAATGATAGGACGTGGATGAGCGACAGTGAAAAGTGTCGGTTCGGCAGACCCGCTGAATGTGGCTACTAAAACATGAAAACGATGATGTTTCATCTGCCACAACCTGTGTTTGGTTATCAGGATTCTGGCCTCTGGGCTTCCTCAGTCACTACTGTGGCCGCGCGCGAGAAGCCTACGAGAGCTTACAAGAGCTTATGAAGCCCAGAAATCCGACTAAGACGAAGATGTAAGATCAAGAAATACCAGTCAGTTCAACAGTAACTTTATGAAGAAAGATCAACCACAACTTCAAACTTCAAACACAAGCTTCACCAAAAAGTTCACGAAGTAAAATATGTGTCGGACCAACGGAGAAGTCGGACCGTGACCTCAAGTGTGTCAAACATCTGAGAACTGGGTCAAAGGGAATGTTTGTTGGCTGTCATTTACGTCAATATTCCATCCAATAGGTCATCACGAGTACGACCGTCGACCATCCCACTTCAAACTGTTAGGTTACACCATAAGTCTTCAGGTTATCACATGTGAAACTAGGTCATCTTGGGTCACATCCGGTCACATCAGGTCACATCACATCAATCAGGTTACAAGTCACAACAGCTCATACTAAGTTACACCAGGTCACATCAGGTCAAAGATCGCCCCATCAGCCCTCACGACAGCTCATACCAGGTTACACCAGGTCACATCAGGTCAAAGATCACCCCATCAGCCCTCACAACCGCGCCACGCTACTCACCGCATCGGGTCCGGTGAACTTCTTATCCTCTGAGACCATGCGCGCCAGCCAGTAGGTGCGCCGGTACAGGTTCAGGATCATACACATGGTGGAGTCGGCCACCTCCTCCACTGAGTAGCCGGGAACATTACACACAGAGATGCCCAGCTCCGCGGCCGCCTGAAACAAGAGACAACACGGCGTCAGAGACGGACTCGACAAACACCGAGAAACAGAGACAAGGTGTGTGAAATTAGATATACTTGGATGATAATTAACGAGACCACGGGTGTCCACGGGACCAGGGCTAAAACGCAGCTCAGGACTGACATTCGTTGTATTCCGAACACTCGTCACGTAAAAAACGTTATTTTAGTGCGATAAGATACGTCAGAAAGATATTTCAGAGAAAGAAAAACAAAACTAAGTCATATCGGTATCCGAGCCCATCATCCAAATCTCCAAACAAACATCAGTGGCAGCTGATACCGATGGGATACCGATGGACGCGTCTGAACAAACCACAGAAGCACCACGTGGGAATCGAATACCGCTATCTATCTCCCCGTCGCATATATCCGGCCCCATACCGCACGTCATAACGCCGCGGGTGGAGCCGCGAACTTTCCCCGCCGTTTGCCTTCCTTCCCGCCTGTGAGATACCGGCCCCGCTGTGCTACCATAGCCCATACCTAACAGGACATACACCGCTGCCAGCTGATACCGTGGCTGCAGTGGTCCGAAAGTTACCACGTTCCAAGGCCGACATGACCCCCCCCCCTCCCCTCCCATTGACCTGCCCCACCCCCTCCTCCTGTCCTAGCCCCGCCCCGCCAAACAGCCGCCATGCCAGGCCAGTAGCCGACCTACGACAGACTCGCTGTGGCGTGCTGATACTTCACAGGACGAAGCCGCGACTTCCCGACCCCACAGGCCCACAGGTCCTGACTTCCCGCAGCTAGACACCACGGGAAACCAGGTGAACGGTCAGTTCGACGAACTATGATCTGAATCGAGTCAGGACTCGAGGCCAGGGGAGGGGTGCACAGAGTTCTCCTGAGCCGTGACGCCTCACAATCGGGGGAGTCCCGCTCCCGGCTGCAGCGCTCTGCCCACATCTGCCCCCGGCTGGAGCGCTCTACCCACGTCTGCCGACTGGCAAGCACATTCATGTTGCGCATTGCATTACATTGTCTCGCTATTTCCGGGGAAAACCCGCCGCATCACCACCATCATTACCACCATCACCTATATCATCACCATCATCATCACCACCATCATCATCATCACCACCATCACCAACACTAGATACCTTCGCTAGTCAAACGTCATACCTCTCCGCTAACAGCCAACCGTCATCAGGTGAACCTCCCCCCCCCCCCCACCTCCCAACGGCCTTTAAACAGTTACCGGGCGTTGGTTGGTGCGCGTTGTGCCACCTGCGCTCCATCGCTGCCCCCACGGCGCCGCCGAGGAGCCTGGGAGTATAGCGCGGCCGGTTCCCGTACAGCTGATGGGGGCGCCGCTGCCCGTGAGAGTCCGTGAGAGCTCGTGGGAACACCCGGCGCACGGTGACGGTGGGGTTCGCACGCTCCCCGCCATCATAGGCCACCGCCACTGTCACCGACAGTTGAAACGGGACGGCAGCGGGGAGGGTAAGATTCGGGGGGGGGGGGGGGCAGATATCGACCCAGTATGCGGGCGGAGCGATAATGATGATGATTAGGGTTTTAGGGTGCACTGAGACTTCTTGTATTCGCTTAGCGCCCAGCAGACGGAGGGAATGGGGCAGGTCGTGTTCAATGGGTCACCGTCAAGTCGATTGTCCTAGCAAGGTCAATTAGCTCACAATGAACCGGCAGTAAGTTAAGATCTAATGAAAGCACGGTTCTGAGAAACGTAGGGTTCAATATGTTGACCGTGAATGTGAAAGCGCGGGTTCGACTACCTGATGCCGGCTTGGCTTTGTAATATCAACTCCATCTCACAGACTGCATTCAGCAACCGGCGAGTTCAACCCACACTAACACGTCACCAAAACCTGCTTTCTTTCGCGGCCTAAAGCGTCGTCCGGCGCCGGGCAGTATCGCGCCGCCATCTTCGTCCATGACATGCCATTGGCCAATATCACTGCGCCTTGGCAGACAATGGAACCGCAACGTCTCCCCCTCCCCTCCCCCCCCAGCCCCGCTCCGCTGCGCGAGCGCGCACCATTCTGGCCGGCGGTGACGAAATCAGTACATCGCGGCCGGCCGGCGTCTGCTCCAGCGCCCGCCAATCGATGGCCGCGCGCAAGCAGGGCCTATGTCGGCGGCCGGCGCGGCCGCGCCGTTCCGTGGCAAGAAGGGCCTACGTCGGGTGCAATCTATCTGGTGACGCGGCGAAAACCGAGCCGGTGAGCGAGCCACCAACTTGGAGCAGCCCAAGCCGAGAGGGAGGGGGAGGGGAAACTGGCCAGTGGCCTGGCACACCCGACGAAACTACCCTCCCCATCCCCCTCCAACCTCCCCATCCCCACCTCCTCCCGGCTCCCCAGCGGGAAACCGAACGCCGTTGTCGCCCACGACACATGCGACGACGTGCTATAAAAGCTCACGATCGATAACCTAACAACCCTCCTGAAGCAGTCGATGTTAGAGCCTGCATTGGCCTTAGCACTACTACATGCTCATAAAAACTCGACGGAGTTTTGCTTTTTGACGAGACGTTCTATTTTCGTCGCCACGAACATTTCACCGCCGCCAGTTTGAATGAGCTTAACGAATAAAAAGCTGCGAGGGCTAGGAACTCGGACGAGAGATTATTCTGTGGAAACTCCCACTCAGATTTATCGGCGTCTCTCAGTCTCACTCCACGCTTCAGTGCACCAGGGCTACCTATATCAAATCTCGTTTCGTCAATCAGTCTTGTTTCTCGGCAGCGGGAACCGTAGAAATCCCACGAGCTAAGAATACCAACAGCTGGCTGACAATACAAATATGGCCGTCTTCGCCGGCATACAGAACTCAGAAGCGTCCGTCGCGTTGGATAGACCTTGTATTGAGCCACTACGGATGGGGACTTTTGATAAAGGTAGTGGCCTAGATAAAAACGGTCTCTTTTCTTCGGTCATTTTCGACATGGCGCCTAGGGTCTGAGAATTGGTTACGAACGGTCCCCGGAGGTTCCTGAGATGGGATAGTGGGATACGCTTATGAGCATCGAAAGTGGGGGAGGGGTGTGGGACGCGTTCCGCCAACCACGGCAAACAGGGTCACATCCTCAAATTTTCTGATTTAGACATTACGCTTATGGGCGTTGCATGGAGAGAATCGGCCTCAGAATACCTATCCCCCCCCCCTTCCCAACTATCGGTCCATGGCGACGCCCCTAAATACGCTCCACCTCACGTAAGGTAAATGCAACAAACTCAGAACAAATATGATCATACCATCAAGCACGTAGCCAGGATTTTTCAGGGAGAGGCCACGTCAGTAGTAGTCAAATTTTGTTCCTCAGCCATATGATGTTGACCGGGGGAGGGGGTAGGGTCGGGTCGACAGATAATCCCATTTCATCAATGGTTAATTTGTTTTGATATGGGGGGCCATGGCCCCTGGGCTACGCCTACGTCCCTGGATAACACACCAGAACGTTCACAATGGTACGTTAGCAACGCTGATAGAAGCGACATTTGCGCTAATGCAGGCCGTTATTTGCAGTCTACCATGACAACAATGTTGCACTGATAGCCACGTCGGTAACAATGGAATGCACCGGTACTCCACTGAGCTATAACTGTAGTTTCGGCGATGTGATATTATCTCGTATCAGCATTATCTTTATAGCAATGTTTCGCTCGCCGCAAGGCCATCAACAATCTCACTACACCGTATCTGAAAATGTTCCCATCATGGCGACACACTAGTCCACAGCGGTTGGCGATACTCACAGCGGTTGACTTCGTATCGGCAGCCCTGCCTCTTCCCCTTTCGGCCCGGTCTGTCAGTATCCCTCCCCAGGGGGGCTGAGGGGGGGGGCCACTTGAGGCCGGTCACACATCAGCCGTCGAGGCCGGCAAACCAAGGTCACACCTGCCAGCTATCGACGGCCGCCCCCCCCCCCACATTCCCCTCCCGTGACCCTTTCACTGGCCGGTCGGTCGGCCGGTCCGTTTCCGCCCCCAGCCCGTCCCCCATACCATCCCCAATGCCCCAGGCCGTGCCCCGTCCAGTCTGCGGCCGTTTCGTAAGCTGCCCCCTCCCCTCCCCAGCGATGATTGGCCAACTTGGCTGCTGTTCTGGTGGTGCGGACGGTGACGCGTCTCGAAACTATGATGCAGGCTGGCGGCGGCGGCGGGGGGGGGGGCGGCGGGGGGCGGCAGAGTGGGAGGGGAGGGTGGCGGCCAGAGGGGGACGATCAGAAAACTTGTTCAGCGGTAGCGCGGAAGTTAGCTGGTCGCGCCCAGAAGTTGGCCTCGAGTTGGCAAGTTGGGTCGCGTTGTTGGCGGCGACTGAGATTTCCGAGCCGCCGGCGACACCTGAACCCGCCCCGCCCCCGCCCCCGCCCAGCCGCGGGCGGGGCATATCGAAACTTTCTCCCGGAGCAGCGGGCGACTTTCGGAGACGACGAAACGGCTTTCTCGTGCTGAATGAAAAATGACTGAACTTCCATAATGATAACGAAAACTTTTGAACTCTGTTCTGTAAAAACTTCGCATAAATCCGAAATCGACAAACTCTGACTTCGATTCTCAGAACTTGATAACAAACAAAAAATGTCCTTCCTGTGCGTGTATAAAAACGTCCGGACATCTCTCACAGCAGGAAATAACCATGCATCCGAGTAGAAGGTTTTCGTCATCATTGCATCTGACTTTGAGTCAGCACTATGATAGCGTCATGATCTCTGGTGACGCGTCTGACGCGTTGACACCGCCTCTCCGCCGCTGACGCACGCGCTCGGTACACGCCACGTCAGCAGGGATCAGCGGAGTCAGCAGGTCAGAAGACAGTGACGTCAGCTCTACCCGAAACATCAGCATCAGCATCAGATCAGCACAACCATCAGCACAAGCATCAGCAGCAGAGGCAGCAGCAGCGGCAGTGGCAGCGATCGTTTTAAGTTCGTACGGTACGCGAGGTCGGTACGCGAACAACACCAAATCGGAGGCCGTGTCCTAGAATTGCAAAATTTGTGTGGAAAACGACACGCAGTGAACAATATCTTCCCGCTCTTTCTAACATTTTTTATGTGAATTTCCACTCTCTAAATAAAGATGTATTGGACAGGGGAGGATCAGGGTGTCAATTCAGCCATAGCCCCCCCCCCCTAAAAAGAAAAGTATGAAATGGAGAGCAAAATCACACATCTGAATATTTAAGAAGAGAGATCTAAGCAACGTTTTACAGCGGAAATCCGCATGGAGTTTCCAGAATTATTGTAGACTCGTTGGAACTTTTACCCCCCCCCCCCAAACACCGGTGACCCTCTCAAACTACCGTTCTGGATCCGCCCTTGGTATTGGATAACTCTAAACCTAACACTTGATATTAATCATGCTAATATTAACATGTGGATAAGAAGAAAACAAAAACAGGCTAGGAAAGCATTGTCATTTGTAACAGCTGATTCTGACGAAGTGAGTTTTGAAAAGCTGAGATATCGACATATGGTCTTCTTTAAGGCTGAATTTTCCACTCTCCATGGTTATTTTTAGGGCTGCATTTTCCACTTCACACCCTGGCTTCAAGAAATCCTAGGACCATGAATAGAGGGACATCTTTCCGTTTCTGATTTTACGAGAGCGGGCATGCTCACGTCGAATAAAATGTTCCGAGCAACCATTCCCGTTTAATAAATTAGTCTGGCAGCCTTACATTGGCATAAATGGAGTATATGCACGTTGTGAGAAAAATACACTAAACGAAAGAGGAAATATTTATAGTTCTTAAAATTTCATAAAACTACTCCCTTCTTTCTTAGCCAATAAGGCAAAAAAGAAGCAAGACGAGCGTTTTTACCCGCTTACTTGAGTTTGACGAGAGCTGCTTCGCAATGCTTAAGAGATAGAAGAATTTTACTTTGAGCCTCGATTGTGGAATAGCTTTAGAGTTTTTCGACATAAAAAACATGTGGTTAAGTAATAACGTAGATGCATGATTTCATTTGGTTCCACTTTTTGGCTGCGTTAAGTGAGAAGAGGAAGCCCATCAGTTAAAAGGCAAATTTGTTTTGAGCTACTAAGATAAAACAATAAGCGTTTTAACATGCAACAAATATTTTGCGACAAAATGAAACAAAAAGAAAAGTAAGAAAAGCAAGATAACAGAGCATTTGATGTATTTTTAGAATTTTTATATAAAATAACATGTTCTGTTGAAAGCCATGACGAGTTTGATTTTAAAAAGTTGGTAGCCTGTGACGGCACACCGCCTGAAGCATAATCTAGCGTTAGTACGGTTTTACGCCAAGATGGCAGTTTTCGCCAGCCGCACTTAAATTAATGTTTTAAGCATGTTGTAGGCCTCGGATAAAACATTTAAAGTTATCAGCATGATCAGAAAAACATACTGTTTCCCGGACACATAAAATTTTCAATATTGTGGTGACCTGCATATACTCCATTGTCGTTTAAGCTGGCAGTTGATATTTGTCTAGATGCATCAATTCCTCAACCATGGGGACTGAATACGGTAATGCAAGCACTAAGCTTTAAATTCCTACTTCGCCATCACATGCACAACACTGTACACATCCCCCCCCCCTCCCCGTCACACTGTCACAGCTAGCTCGTGACAGGTGAGCCCGTCGGCGGCGGCGGCAGGACGGGGGTGGGGCGAGGCAGGACACCGGTCGCTGGGGGGAGGGTCACCGGTCGCTGACCGCGCACATCAGCACTATCCCCCCTCTGAACCCCTCGCTCCGTCAGATATCGATCGGTTCTCTGTCAGCCCTCCGCCGTCCGCTGTCCGCTGTCCGCCATCCGCCGTCGCCCCGGATACCAGCCAGGTAGGAGGCAGACCCAGGCGTGAGGCGCGCGGGCGCCGCGGCCGGTAGCCGCCCGCCTGATACGCCGTCCCAGACAAAGGCGAGGCCGGCCCGTCAACCGACCCGGCGGCCGCCCGGCCGGCCGACCGCGCCACGTAGGCCGTTCTTGCGCGCGGCGTCAGCGGCCGGCACAGCAGCAGCGGCGGCGGAGGAGCGCGAGCGGCCGAATCCGGCCTGGGCACTGGCGGCGAAGCTGCAACCGCCGAGTCTGGGAGAGCATCGATCACGCCGAGAGAGCCGCGAGAGGGAGAAGAGAGAGGAGAGAAGAACGAGAGGGGAGAAGAGAAGGAGAGAAGAGTAGAGGAGAGAAGAGAGCGCGCCTCACCGGAGGCGCTATAGGGTCAGCTGCCGAAAGGCTGAACCGCTGCCTGCCAGCGTCCTCAGGCTGATTGTCGGGCGCGGCCGGACGGGAGGGACGTGTTCGGGGCCGCCGCCGGTCAGTTAGCCCGCGCCGCACCCTGTCGACCGGACTCGAGTTCTCACATCCCACTCTTCCGCCACCAGATGCTGCCCGAGCCCGGCAAGGCAAAAGCCCTCAGCGGGGAGAGCTGTCAGGAATAGTCGCCGGCGTTGCAGGACGCGGCCGTCCCTAATTAGCCGCAGAACAGAGGGCGGCGGGGCGCGGCGCCGCCGCCCGGGACCAGACGGTGGGAGCCGGTCGGACTCGGCTCCCACACCCCCCTCCCCTCCCCTCCAGACCGGAGCCGTACTACCGGTCGGCCGGCGCGCCGCGTGGTCAGGCGTCAGCTGACTCGTCTTTGTTCGCCAGTTTTTCTCCATCGATCGGCCCGGTCGACCGGCCGGACCGCCCCCCACCCCTCCCCACCCTCCGACTCACCCCTCCCCGGAGCGCGCACCTCCCCAGCGAGGAGACGGTCACGCAGCGGCTCGGTACGACCACGTGGTCGGCGAGTCACCTTTGTCCGCCTTCCGCCACCACCGTCGCCGCCGCCGCTGCTTCCCATCCCCCCCCCCAAACCTGCCGCTCTAGATTCCATCCAGCCCTCGCCCGGGTCACTAGCACACTACGGTTTGGTTTTGCTCAAGACGAGGAAAAAGCTTCAATGACCACTCCACTTTTCGTGACGTTCTTACGTTTCCGTCACTTAAGACTGCCAAATCCGCACCGCATAGCGTCCTCGCAACTACCCCCTCCCCCTCCTCCCCTCCCCACCGTCACCGACAAACAACGCCAACTTCAGCGTCGGCACCGACGAACGACGCGAACTTCAGCGTCGACTTCGACACGTCATCGGGCCTCTCACCTTGATGTCGATGTTGTCCACGCCGCTGCCGACGCGTACGATTATTTTGAGCGCCTTGAACTTCTCAAGATCGTCCTTGGCGAGGCTGATTCCGTGCCACATGAGCGCTCCGACAGCCTCGTTTAGGACCTGGTCAAAGACAGGGACGGGCTGGTCAGAGACAGAGACGGGCTGGTCAGAGATAGACACGGGCTGGTCAGAGACAGAGACGGGCCGGTCAGAGACAGAGACGGGCTGGTCAGAGACAGAGACGGGCTGGTCAGAGACAGAGACGGGCTGGTCAGAAGACAGAACGGGCTGGTCAGAGAAAGACGGGACTGGTCAAGAGACAAGACGGCGCTTGGTCAGAACAGAGACGGGGCTGGTCAGAGACAAGAGAGGGGGCTGGTCAGAAACGGGCTGGTCAACGAGACAGAGACGGTGTCAGAGAGGGCTGGTCAGAACAACGGCTGTTCGCAACGCTGTCAGAGACAGGAGACGGGCTGGCAGAAGACAGACGGGTCTGGTCAGAACACGAGACGCGGTCAAGAACAGGATCGGGTGTGTTGTCGTGTTGTCAGAGACACGGAGACGGCCTGCGTCAGTAGTTTGTGGACAGAGCACGGCACCTGTCAGAGACAGAGACGGCTGGTCTAGAGGACAGAGACGGGCACCGTCAGAGACGGGCTGGTCAGAGACAGAGAGACGGGCTGGTCAGACTGACCAGAGACGGGCTGGTGCAGTGAGACCAGAGACGGGCTGGTCAGAGACCAGAGACGGGCTGGTCAGAAACGATAGAGACGGGCTGGTCACGTGGGTCACCGGAGACGGGGCTTGTTCAGGACGACAGAGAACGGCTACTGGTCAGAGAGCTAGAGACGCGCTGCGTCAGAGACAAGACGGCTTGGTCAGAGATTAGAACGGGCTCGTCAGAGACAGAGAACGGGCTGTCAGAAGACAGAAGACGGCGGTCAGAGACAGAGACGGGCTGGTCAAGAGCAGAGACGGGCTGCGTCAGAGACGGGCTGCGTCAGAGACAGAGACGGGCTGGTCAGAGACCAAGACGGTGGCAGAACAGAGACGGCTGTCAGAGGAACAAGAACGGCTGGCTCATGAACAGAGGATCCGCCTGTCAGAGACCAGAGACGGGCTGTCAGAACAGAGACGGGCTGGTAAACAGAAGACGGGCTGGTCAGGAGAACCAGAGACGGGCTGTCAGAAACAGAGACGGGGCTGTCAAGACAGGAGACGGCTGGTAGAGACAAGACGGCTGGTCAAGAGACAGAGACGGCTGTCAGAGCAGAGACGGGCGGTCAGAAAAGACAGAACGGGCTGGTTCAGAGAACAGAGACGGCCTGGTCCAGCAGACAGAGACGGGCTGTGTAGAACAAGACGGGCTTGCTCAAGCAGACCAGAGACGGGCCTGGTCAGAGACAGAGACGGGCTGGATTCAGAGACAGAGACGGGCTGGTCAGAGACAGAGACGGGGTGGTCAATAGACAGAGACGGGCTGAGTCAGAGACAAGACGCTGGTCAGAGACAGAGACGGGCTGCGTCAGTGAGTCAGGAGCCCTGGGTCATGATCTAGCAGCCAGCGACCCACGGTAGCAGGACCCATAATGTATAAATAGACGCAGCAATGTGTCGCCGAATGTCTCAAAAATTAGTAGGCGACAAATGACAAATCAAAGTGCGCGTTTGCACTAACATGGGGACCATTTAGCCTTAGTCCCTTTAATTTTTCAACTATGCCCTATTCCCCAGGTCAATGCTGTTACCTATAGATAGATATCAACATGTGCCTGGATCCGGGATCCAGTTGAAATCTGGATGTGTCCTGTGTCCCGGGATCCACATGGGACACCAGATACATGTATACAATAAACCGAAGGATCTAAAAATATCACATATCTTTAAATATTTTATGCCGAGGGATCCACTGGGATCCCAGATCCAGCTTCGCGATCCAGGCAGCCGGTAGTTACCTTACCAACTTTTTGTTACCAACTTTTGGTTAATTTTATCCCATTGGAAAATGAATTACAATATTTATGTTTGCTAATAGGTACAAATTACAAGGTAATTTCCAGACCACTTATTATCTGCATAGCACACACATGCTGCACACACAAAATACTAAATAGAATACCACAAATTGTAATGTCAGTCCCGCATCTTGTGTTTCAAGCATTTAAGGCTCGTTTTAAAATTAAAGATCCACTGAGATCCCAGATCCGTGAAGCATTTTACGTCAAGGGATCCAGACACGATCCCAGACCTTCATGCATTTTACGAAGAGAGGATCCACTGAGATTCCAGATTTTCATAATTTATACAGAGGAATCCCCTGGGATCGCAGATCCAGCGTGGGATCCAGGCACAAGTCTGATAGATACAGTATACGCTATACACACACAGAGACCGTCGTCACGCAGCCAGCACTTCCCGGGAGGCAGTGCACTGCATAGCAATAGCAAATAGTCCAAAGCAACAAAAGCAGACCAAAGACACAGACGGGAGCTCAATGCGGCCCACGATTCACCCCTCCAATGTTACCTCCCGCGTCAGCTGGCCGACAACAAACACGAGCGTACGGTAAACCGTACGGTGCACACTGCGGAGGGGAGGGGCCTTCAGTCTCCTCACGAACCGTGACAGTGCAGCACACCTGCACGGTGCAACGTGCACAGTGCACACACGGTGCACAGAACACTCACGACCCGACACAACGACATAAACGTGTTCCGTTGCTGCCCGGCCGCTTGACCTCAAACGCGGAGAAAATACCCCGGGTTACCTGTGACGGGTTAACGAGTCGTTACGACACCCGTCCAAGCAGCGTTCTCAGCCCTGTTGCTCATGGTCACACGCGTGCAATGGCCACAATACCGCAGATCCGGACCCAAGATCCGGACCCAAGATCCAGACCCAAGATCCAGACCCAAGATCCGGACCCAAGATCCGGACCCAAGATCCGGACCCAAATCCGACCAAATGAGAATCCTCATACGAAATCGTGCGAGAACAATCCACTAGCCGTTGTTCCACGCGTCGCCTTAGGGTAACAGCGCGGAGCCAGACCCATCCCCCCCCCCACCCCCCCTCACCCCACAACGCCCCCTGCAGCCACAACCGCATTTATACTCCTTGATGTTTGCCCGTCGGACGAGAATAGCTTCGCTGTAGACTGGCAATCCGATCAGCGCTGGCATCAGCACCGCTTGACATCTCCAGACGACACCCGGCCTAGCTCCCCAGCCACGCTAAGGTTCGTATTTATACAGCATCTCATTATGACGCTGCCTCGTTTTCTAGCATTGTCGGGCCGGGCTTTGAAAATAGACCATGAGCCTTGACAGCTACCATAACCAGGCAATCGCTCTCTAGACGCTCAACAACAACAAAAAACTCTCTGACGAAGGCAGCCGGGCGCGGCGGCGAGCCGAGCAGTTAGTTGTGACGTCACCCAGCGTCAGCTGACTGCCGGAGCGGCGGACGGCACCTTTGTGCGCCCCTGCGGCGCGCCAAAACGGAGCGCGCGGCGCGGGCTGCAGCGGGGCCGCGAGGAGGGGTTGATGACCCCGAGCGGCGCGATGGCGGGACGGCGCGACCACAGCCCGTTCCACAGCGGTGGCTGACGGTGGCGTCACGGCCTCAGGCACGTGCTGCGCGCGTCACGGACCAACCACGGACGAGTCACGGACGCGTTACACAGCCGCCGTCATGGGTCACCGCCGCCCCCGCCCGCCGGGCGGATAGTCGGCCGGTCGGTAGGCCGCTTTCAGGCATGCGATCACCACACACCTCTGAGAATTCCGCTTTGTTCGAGCTCTGATACCTGCGACGCATCCAATTATTATTGCCTTGCGCGGAGCTGTGAGATAATACATCATTCATCGCTTGGTGTATCACCGTCGAGCGCTGACAGGTGCATAAATAACCAATCGGCATCAACCTACTATGTTCAGCGTATGTTCAGCAAAACATACATGTGTACTACTCGGCCGGCAATATCTGTCAAACTGCCCAACCGATGTTCAAACAGTTCAGTCTTCTCAGTCTAGTGGCCGACGTCAGCATAAGTTGCCGAAACTGCAGGTAGCCTCTGACACAGCAACACATCGCGCTCATCCACGAATGATTGATTACAGCGGCAACCGCCGGCACCGGCGACTAACCAGGCAATTTCAGCCGCTTTATCTACTAACTTGCCGTGCGAGTCGCGAGGTCAAGGGTCAAGTGAATCAAATCAGCATCACACACCGTCACGACAATTCGTCAACCTCCTGCCAATGGGGTGACCCTATGAGCCATTAAAGCCCACGTCCGGTCTCCTTCCCCTCAGCGTGTCACCGATTAGCACTATTCCGTTCCGCTAGAAATCACCGAAAACTTGCCCGATAAATCACGGAAAAATTCACCCGTCTCAGACCGGCCCGAGCTCAGTTGACGGGAGGCCATTTCGCAACCATCGCTGGTGGTCGCCAGACAGGCGGTCTCCGCTGATGACGTCATCGGGGGGGGGCAGGCGGTCGACAGGTGACCGCAATGACGTCATCATGACAACAGGTGACACCTGTCTGCCTGTGTGTCACCGTCCAGCTGTGGCAGCTTTGGCTGATGTAAGACAGTCGTAGCCAGCTCCTCTCAATACGTTAATAGCTCCGACTCCCAGCCTGCGACCTTCATGATAATGATACTCGTCCCAGCCTGCGGCCTTCATGATAACGATTGGTGTGCTAGGGCGCTCCCTCAGACATCCGTGTAATGCACTATGCAGTAGCCTGTGATCTAAGTCAAACCGCTTAAGATGCAGGCATTCAATTCCAGTCCAGCAGTTAACCTCTATCGATCCCAGGGGAATGTTGGCATTCTGCAGGTCAGCCTGAGTGACGTATGATAGTGGTATATGATCGTGTGGAAATGCCACCTATGTCGAGACCATAATCTCCATTTCTGGCTTCATAATCCTCGAGTTGGCTAGCAGGTTTATCGTGATGACCACTCCACACCATATCACATAATCGTGTACCTACACAGCGTTCTCAAAACACAATCCCAGTTTATTGTTTACTCAACTTTACCGTCAGTGTGGTAAAAAGCACGAACCACTTGGCAGCCCCGCCCCCGTCTAGCTGGTATTTTTCACCAGTGTATCTGGAAACCATGAATATCTGCACCGAGACAACTAACCGGGTCCAATGTCGGGAAATGTGGAGAAAGGGGGGACGGGGAACCACGGGGGACCAGCGGGACCACGGGAGACCCACACGGGAGACCTCAAGAGACTATAGGCGATCACAGAAGACCACCGGAGACCACATACGACCACGGGAGACCACATACGACCACGGGAGACCACAGAAGACCACAGAAGACCACAAAGACCACGGAAGACCACGGAAGACCACCGGAGACCACAGGAGACCACATCAGACCATAGAGGACCACAGGAGACCACAGGAGACCACAGGAGACCCGCGGAAGAGCTGACGGCGGGCGGCCGCCGGAGAGATCGAACTGGAGATCTGCCAGTCACGACTGTCTGGACCGTGACTGGCGGGGGGAGGGGCAGTGGGGGGGGGGCAACCGTCAGCAGGCGCGACCGTAGACATGCGCCAAACTAAACCCACCACAGACAAAGCCGGGGTTCCCACGAACAGCGGGCCGCTCGGCGATTCAGCGATCAGAATGAGGTCACACATTCTCAGAGATGATGACTAGGCGTGCCTGGGTACGTCAGCTGATCAGCCAACACCTCGCGTGGGTTGGAAATGTTGAACCAGTGAGTACCGAGATATCACGACAGGTTCTCGATCGCTTCGGACGGCTGTCAAGTGGTTTTATCTGACCTCACAGACGGACCGTGGTCCGGTCTGGGCTGAGCTAGGATGTAGTCCTACCCTGGGTGCGGTCTTAGAAGTAATAACCCTGGTTTACTTAAAAGTACAGTATATTTTGGGTGCAGTCCTGGAAGTAGTTACCTTGGTTAACTTAAAAGTACAGTATATTCTGGGTGTGGTCTTAGAAGAAGTTACCTAGGTACAGTACATTCTGGGTGAGGTGAGTGGTCTTAGAAGAAGTGTTACCTTGGTTGAAAAGTACAATACATTGGACAGGGTGTCCCTCCTGTCCCATACCAGCCTGTGGCCTGTGCTCCCCAGTCTCCAGTATCAGGCTGACCGCCCTGTTGACTATTACCCCCATCCCGTGACAGCTCCCCCTCCCCCTCCCGGTACGTCAGCGCGTGCTCCTCTCCTGCTAGAAGGACGTCACCAAAAATAGATACCATGCATACTTTTGGCACCGAGGCACGCCCGAGCCTCGATGCCACGTCGGATAATAATTTTCCCTCCGGCAATTGCCGTTTCCCGTGACGTCATCGGTGGCGGCCCAATCCCCTCCCTCCTTTAGTCAGCAGTCACGTCCGTCCCCCCCCCCTCCCCCGCCACTTTCACAGACTCGCAGCGTCTGGTTGAACGCCCCATACGGCCTGACTCCTCAGTCGCTCCCCAGCCGATGGACCCGTCTGCAGCGAAGAAAGACTGGCAATTAATAAACCTGCTGAGCCACAACGTCGTAAAAAGACGCTCCCTCCCCTTCCCCTCCAGCCCTGCCCGTGCATTGAACGCCAATCCAACTGGCTTAAACAAGGGGCCAACTTGTGCCATCGATAACTCGCCATTAACTTGGGCCAACTTGCCGACGAGCCGCCGACTTTGACCGCTCAGTCGGGAGTCGTTTCCGAGTTTGGCGATATTCGACGTCCGAGATCCGGCGCCGACTCGCTCGCTGAGCCAACACCCGGGGGGCTTCGCGGCGTCTCTGTCGCCACCGCCGAGAGAGCGGCGTCCTCCCCCTCCCCTCCCCAACATGGCGGCGTGCATTCCGAAGCCGGCCCCGCATCTCGCTCGGTCCGCCGGCCGACAGCCGCCGTCAAGTGGCCTCCACCGGGCCACCCTGTTTATAAAACGGATGGCGCGCCGGCCGGCCGCGCGCAAGAACGGCCTACGTCGCCGCAGCGGGTCGGCCGGCCGGCCGGTCGGCTGGCTGGCCGGCTCGGCGGTGCGGCGCGCGCTAATGGACGTGGCCGGCGCGCGGCTCCGAGTGGCGGGAAAAGTGCCGCACGGGGTCTCGGGTGGCCGCGCGGACCGGTCTGCCGGCCGCCGAGACGCCGCTGCTCGCTCGCTCGTCGTGACCGCAGCTTGGGAGGGTTTCAGCCGAGCGCAGGGCGCGGGACAGGTGCCAGGGACAGCACGGGCGCGGCCCGGCCCTGTCCCGTCCCGTCCCGCCCCGTCCGTCCGCCTCTGCTGGCCCGGCCGCCGGCTAAACATGGCCTCATGGCCTCACGCCCACGGCCCATGGAGCCGAGCAAAAAATCGTGAGCTATTCCAGAGCGGGCGAAGGCCGGGCGGACGCGGGGCCGGCCGGGCCCAGGAGAGATCGGATCGCGTGACGACGATAAAGCAGCCCGACGCGAGCGGCGCCGAGGTTTGGTTTGGTTCACGAGGCGATGAGCTCAGAGATAATGCCAGCATGGGCTCTCACCAGTGATGGTTTCCTTCGGGATGGTTAGTGGATGCATCAGCTGCCAGCTGGTGCTGATGATATGCGGGGGCGCTTTTTAAATCGATGTTTGTTGTTGGAAGAGTAACGTCAGAGGTGTTTGTATACGCCGCGATGGTTTCCAATCGAATTCAGAAATGTCGATTACAGTAAATGATCCTAACATTAGGGTATAAATTATGTAGAATAGGACTGAACATAATATACTTAGCAATGCTAATGGTACGAAAATGTTAACATGCCATTAAATCATGAATAACGGCATACTATAAATCAACATTTAATGCCACGATAAATACAGCAAAATATCTACCGATGGAGTACTCGTACCTTCGCATGCATTATCCGTTCAAAGAAACAATGTGAGCTACCCTGACCTTCGTAATTTAACGCGAGGTCAGTGACAATGAGTTGTGACGGGCCTACCTTTGCATTACCTTCTAGGCTTCTATTATCAACACCGATAGACAGTCTGACAGTGTTCAACTTTTCGTTTCATAACCTTCCCGGAGAGCAAAAATCCATAGGTCGAGAATAAAATTGCATTGATAGGAAAATTAGTATTTTCATTTTTTGAAGAATAAAAATTACTTGGAAAGCAAAAATCATAATTTGTAACAGACACATCCTTGTGAGGGAAATGCTATATTAACTACAATGTCGGTAAGATCAGGTGAGAAGAGAGCAACTTCCCAGAACACAAATGAAGACAGCAAAATTATTTGGACCCAAAAAAAATCCGAAAATGGTCCAAATTCCAAGGCATTCTTAGCATAGGGTTGTGTGTCTGCCTACGAATTAATATCTATCGTTATTAAATCATAGGCACACGACCTAATGCTAAGCATGCAGCGATGCAATCAAATGAGCCAAATGAATCCAGACCGCATATGGCAGCCGGCGACATGGCTATCGAACTGACGCCTTCCCATATAACAGACCCAAAGCAGTAACAGATCAGCTATACGGTGGTAAATCAAAACCGCATCCAAGTAACACCAACAACAGCTTATTGCTGTAACATATTGACCAAACATCTTGATCTTGATGCCGGCAACCCATGGCGTCGAGGGGAGCCCAGTGACAAAGCATTGCTACATAGATTTATGGGCTCGGAGAACATCGCTAAGAAAGGCGTTTCGTGAGAACCCGGGCTCTACGCGCTAATCCGAGATAGCGCAATCCTGAGACTCATCCGCTTATTTTGTCGGAAGTTTTGAACTATGTAGAACCGCCCTGACACGATTCTGCACTCCTACCCCTCCCCCATCCCCTATCTAGCGGTGAACCGCCATGTGTATAATTTAAATGTGTGGGGGGTGGGTAAAAAAGGCATGCCTCGAGGCATTTAACATTAGCTTTTAATATGGTGTCAAAAGCATCGAAACGCGCACAGGCACCACTCGTCCCCAAGGCCCAGCAAGTCATAAATATAACTATCAGTCAGACAACATTGCCCGCAGACCATATATCCTAACCTCCTCCCTCGTTAAAGATTGAACAGGGGATGCTTCACCAGAAAAGTGTGAGGGCTGAGCTGGGGAAAATCCCTTTTAAGTAACATCAAAATCCACAAAATACAGATTTCTTACCGGATTAAATCCACTTTCTCGTCCAAGTTGGGGCGCTGAAGCCAAGTTGGGATCTGAACCCCCCCCCCCCCTCCTCCCCCAGCTGAATAGGATCATACACCCCTGCGATTGAGGATGTGGATGATTGTTCCGACTTCCGTGTATCAAAGCTCTACGAGCTTAGGTAGAATTGTTAACAGCAATTTTGGTCCCCATTCCAGCTCAACCCGTTTTGGAAACAGCTGCACCAAACTCAGATCGTGACCAGTGAACACACATCAGAAACCACGAGACAACTAGCGGGAACTGAAGCACCACTTTTCCGTCAAACAAACCTCATCAGACACGGTCACAGTGGCATATTTATAAATCAGCCTAGGCCCAAGGGGAGGGGGCACATGCTTTAGAAGCACGATTCACAATTTAGAAATCCAAGAACAGCATATAGACAATAATTATAAAACTGCTTACATTATCAGTAAAAATGTTATTTTGAATTTACACAAATGGTGTCCGTGCCGAATGGATAAAACATTCTGGAGCGCGCATTCAGAGCAAGGGGGGTCATGGCCCTCATTCCCCCTTAAATACGACACTACACGGTGACCATATGGACATAGGACGGACAGCACACAACCAGTCAATCCCCGGCACACAATCGAACCCCCCCCCCCCCCCAATCCAGCCCCTACAACCAAAGCCCAAACCAGTGCCATCGAACCACACCTCCAGCCACATCCCCACCCCTTCCACCCCCTTCAGCTCCCTCCCCGCCTCGATCACTCACCTTCTCGTGAATCTCGGACGTGCTCTGGGCGTCGCAGAAGGCGACCGTGGCCACATCCTTGAGGATGGGCATCTCGACCGAGCAGTCGCGCCCATCCAGCAGGGCCACCAGCGGGCGCGGCATCGGCCCGTTGCTGATGGGGCCGCGCGCGTCGACGCGAGGCCGCTTGTTCACCGGAGTTCCCGACTGGAGCATCGCCGCCTGCACGCCGCTGCCGAGCCACGCACCACAGCGTCACTGGCTGTGGCGGGACGGCCGCGCGGCGCCGCCTCCTCCGCCGCGCCGCGCCGCGCCGCCGGCCGGCCGGCAGGACGCCGCCGGCGCGCGCGCACCACCACACGGGGGAGGGGAGATAGGGAGGGGAGGGGGAGGGAGGGTTCATGTTGGATGGGTAAAGGGGGCGGGAGGGGAGACGGGGGGGAAGTAGGGGTAATTTGTGGCGGGAGGTTGGTTGAAAATGTGGAGCTGTGCCGTTGTGCGAGGTATACCGTGTAGCGTGTGTTCTATAACAATGGAGTTGAGTAATGAGAGAAAGGGCGAATATCTCGCGTTGCTGTTACTTCTTGGCTGGCGTATGAAGGTGTGACGATACCGCAGTGTGCAGGGCGCATGGAAAGAGAAACTAGCCAGTAGCGAGGCAAATAGCGGATAGATATGAATCAGCGACATGGAACTCTGCACCACTTGCTGCTTTATCGATCATGCACCTGTCCGAGTGTCGGAGCAAGAACTGAAGCGAGCGAAATCGGCTCTAAAAACGGAAACCGGCTTTGAAAACGCGATACACTTAGGTTAAACGCACTACGAAGTACGAACACTGACAACGTGAGGAACGTGAGGCATCTACTTGACCGATTGCCGAGCGGGATTAAAAGAATTGTGCCTAACCTTTTGGAATGTCAAATATATTTGTATTACGGTAAGAAGCAATTATTGTTTTATTATTGGTTACGATAAAATTCACGTCTGGGGCCCTTTTAGTTCAATTTTACTTATTTTCTGTTTCACATATTGTTTTGTCCTTTAGGCGATAGGTGAACGAGCAGATTTTAAACAAAAATAAATAACGAAGAACTGAGGACTTTGACTACAGAAGGGACATTGGCGAAAACTATCCGCAACAAATTCTTCGACGAAATGCATCGTCGCTGAATCGGGTCGTTTTCTGGTTAACCACGATGGGGCGAAGTCAATGGCTTCTATTCGGCATCCGCTGAGCTCATCTGGCTTACAAATGCTCATAATGCCAACGCAGGACTTTGGAGTCAATCTGAATTCATCCTCGTCAGCTTCCGAGAACCTCTCATCAGCCTGGATTAATTAATTACTCGGCGGGCGGCAAACCGAGAGACAATCACCCAACTAACACGAAGAACCGGCCACTGCCAGATGTTGGATCCTGGGATTGCGCTGTGATAAACAGTGAAGTTTCCAAAAGTACCAAGTCTCTAGATTTGGACTCGGACTGGTGAGTGTAAATAGTGAAGTTTCCAAAAGTATCAAGTCTCAAGATGTGAACTCGGACTGGTGAGTGACCTACTCAAAATCGAACGGCAAACGCGTCGATCTAAAAATATCCTTTTCAAAAGACAGTCCGGTCAACAGTCCGATTATCCGCAGTCCAGCGAAAATAGCACGCAATTCTGTGCCGATTCTGGCGGAATCCAGGCCAGTTGTCGTCCTCGTCTGGCCATCTCCAGATCAGACTCCTGATCCGATATCAACAGATGGTCGCATGTCCCGTGCCTGCATGACTCATCACTCGCGACAAGCGACAACCTGCCGACTGGTGGTCAACTACTCCTCCCCCCGCCCCCTCCCCGCCGAGCACAATGACGGGACTTTCTCCGTATATCTCCGCCACAGCTCAGCCCGCCTTAGCCCGCCTCAGGCGCGGCGTGGAGACGTGACCTGCGCTCGCAAGCGTCCACAAATTAGCGTGTTCTCCGCCGCACCTTGACGTGCGTGCAGCCTGTGCTGCTGCATTCGAGCGCGATTCTTGCAGGGCAGCGGTGGGTAGAATTTTCCACTGCCGGTGGCGGGGGCCACGTGGCCGGCCGGCTGGCAGCGACTCCTCACCGCCGGGTGCCGCTCGTTCTGACGCAGTCTGCACCAGCCGCCCCCTCCCCTCCCCTCCCACGCGCAGCAGCGGGCGGGGAAGGGGCGGGGAAGGGCGGGAGAGAGGGCGGACGCAAGTGCAGGAGTCGCGCCGCCGCGCGCGCGAGCCCGAGGAGGTTCCGACGAAACCGGCCGGGGGAGGGAGGAGGGAAGGGGAGCTGCGATCCGGTCTCGGCCGCCTGCCAGGCTTCACGATCAATAGACAGCGCCACCGCACCGGCCGGGAAAGCTCATGACACCACACCGCCGCCGTGTGTCATGACACACATGACACGGCGGTCGCCGTGCGGGCGGCGCAGCGAGGCGACGTGGCGGCGGGGAGGCGAAAGCGGCGCGCCATCTGGCCCCAACCCGACCGCACGCACGACGCTTTCACAAGCCCCCGCCCTCCGTCAAAGTTCGTCAGCCCGGTGGCGGAGTCGGAGTTAGTCCGACACCCATGCGAGTGCCGACACGACCCAGTGGCGAACGGCGGGCGGCCAACCGGACGCGGCGCCGGAATGCCACACGTGATGGATTGCCGTGAATAAATTCGGGATACACTGAATCGACGTGAATACATTCATAAGGAACTGGTCTCACTCTCAGTGAGGAGCTGACGCGGTAGGGACAGTCGAAGGGAGACAAAGGGGACGATCACTTCTGCCAACGGCATGTCAGCAGACGGCCTGGCAGATTCATACAGCGCACCTCAGACGCCCCCTCCCCCGCTGCCGACGAAAGGAATGCCGTTGCACGTGCCTTGGGCAGCGCAGTCAGCAGCTCTGCAACGTAGCCCTGCAACGACCAGCAGTCACAGATTCTGTCCTGTCCTGTCTGTCCCTGACCTGTCTGTCTTGACCTGTGCTGCCCCGTCTGTCCATTATACCATTGCCATGCCCTGTCCGATCCTGTCCGGTCCCGTGCTGAGCCAGCTGTGCCTCGCCCTGCCCCATATGTCCTACCCTGCCCTGTCCTGTCCTGTCGCAACAGCGCGGCCACTGACTGTGTCGCTTCCGTTCTGAGCCGTATCGATCGCATTCGGCCCACGCAGCGAGCAAACACGCCCCCGTGCCCCCATCCCCAACTCCGGCAGTGGCCTCCCCGCCCCTCCCCCGCCCCTCGGCAGTGGCGGCTGCACCCCTCCCCCCCCCCCCGCCGATGCCGGGGGCGGCGGCGGGCCGTCAGTACTCGACGCGCGGCAAATCGGAGGTCAGCGCGAGCTGGCGCGAGGCGGCGGACAGCGGGCGCCGCCATTGTTGTTGGGCAGTCCGGGGTCGGGTGCGCACGTCTGGCCGCTGAGGGGGAGGGGTGGGGGGAGGGCCTAGCGTCCCGGACACGCCAGCTGATTCACGTCGCCCGAGGCCCAGGACTGGGACTGGGATTGGGACCAGGACAAGAACAGGGACTGGGACCGGGACAAGAACAGGGACTGGGACCGGGACAAGAACAGGGACTGGGACCGAGACAAGAACAGGGATAGGGACTGGGACCGGGACCAGGACAAGAACAGGGACAGGGACCGTGACAAGAACAGGGATTGGGATAAGAACAGGGATTGGGATGAGAACAGGGACTGGGATAAGAACAGGGACCGGGACAAGAACAGGGACCGGCAACGGAACAAATGTCGGGACCGGGACCATGATCAGACTGGGACCAAGACCACCAGTAAACGACCTGCGTACCCAGGAGTATATCTGGAGGAGTATCGGCCAGACGGCGTGAGCAAAGTACGGCGCAGAGTTCATGATTTGCATGACGTGACTGACGTGTGGTGTGGCGGGGTGTGGTGTGGTGTGAGTTTCGGGGTACGGTCGCGGTCGGGGTTGGCAGGGAGTGGTGTAAGGAGAACCGCAATAGAAAGAGAGGAACTAGCATGGCATACGGTTTCTAGAAACTTCGAAACAACAGGTTGCTCTACATAAGGTCAGCAGTCAGCACAGCAATAATTTGAAAGCGAATAAAAATGTGCAACTGTGAGAAATCGCGCTAATTTACAATTACCATACTAAACTTAACAGTATTTTAGGCGACGCAGTAACATGTGTCAACCATATGTTGTGCAATAACTAAAAACAACACAGCAATAAGTAATCACATTCATCAGCATATTGAAATGTAAACGAACATAGAGACTCAATAGCAATTCTAGTCATTATCTCACCTGATCTAAAACCAGTCCAGTAGAGCGCCAACCAGAAACACTTGATCTCCACGCAACCAAGACCGAGATCGGACCGAACGTGCCGGCTCGCCACAAATAATCGTACGACACTGAAGCGTTACTAGCTCTGCTCGCGCGGAGCGCACCCTGCCTCCGTCAACGGCCAACCGGAATAGTCGCCGGTCTTGTGGGATGGATCGCAGGTCCGATTTTGCCGATCAAGCCTTCCCGTGTCACTAGAGTCCAAAACCACGGCAGCGCGTCCGAGTAAACACCCTTACCGACCACGCGACATAGGCCCTTCTAACCACTCCGTGACCGACAAGTACAACAAGAGGAAACAGACTGGCAGGCGTGCCTTCCCAAATCCAGCGAAGGTCATAAAGCTCATTTTCCCATTATTTAAGACGCCCATACAGCTCTATGGTCACAAATAATGAATTATACTCTTTTTACGTCGGACATGTGAACTGAAACTTATCGACCGAGTTTTCGGTGTCGGAGCGAACGAAACGTTATCAGCTATGATGTATGGCCATCAAAGACAGCTGATGATGATGAATAACGACAACCATTCCAGCGGTAGCAGCGGGCACGAAAGGTCAACCACCCATTATGTATGCAGGTGCACGACAAGTTGTAGCTGGTGACTTATTATTAGCTTCCTAATTAGAACGAATTCCGACTCTCACGTTAAACACTTCCTGCGTGACACAAGAAAAATGCGAACGCGTCTGAGCAAACCCTGTTGCAGACCAAGTTGTTGGGTCGTGGTGTGTGCGTGAGGTGCAGGGTCGTGAACTGTGACGAAGCCGGCGGAACAGCAGACGACGCCGGGAAGGAAAACACTAAGCGACAGCCGAGCCGTCTCAGACGGGATGTGGTCTCGGCCTGAGAATTTCCTGCAAATGCTCCATTCGCCATCGGTGCGCAATGCAAGGACGGGGAGATCCGGTGTATTTCGCTGGAGAGACCTGTTGTTAATTAAGACCTGTTGTTGTTTATTAAACTGTTGTTAATGTTGGCCATTAGGTGGACAGTAGTGGTTAGCATAACATGTTCGATTTATTTCGCAATATGCAATCACATATATAAGTGTACGTTATACAATTATGTGAGTTTAAAAAAAATGTGTGGAAAGAAAACTGTCTTTTCGAGAATCGCTGAAACCGCGATACACCAATCGTTCAACGTTTCTGTTTATTGATCAAGGAAATTATGCAATCATTATTCACCCGTTCACGCAACCCTCGCCAATGAAAAGTTAACCGAGATTGTCCGCCGAACTTTCTATCAGCACTGCTCGGCTTAGTTGAACCTCAATGCTGTGATCAGCAGCCGCGGGTCGGTCGCAAGCCGAGCCCATCGCCAGCTTCTGAAAAAGACCACCACCTCACCTCGCCGCGGCGTTGTCTCGGGCATCGGGGGAGGTGGGTGAGGGGGAGGGGAGGGAGGTCGGCCCACGCCGAGCGACAAAAACCGGCTGGAGCGGCCGACCTCGTGAGCTGAAACGCTGGTGGTGCTCCCGCCGCTGATGGTCCCGGGAAAGTCAGCCCCGACAGCCCCGACAGCCCGAGCGCCGCGATGTGGCCCATGAGGTTGGCGGGTTATATACGAGCGCCTTGTTACTGGGATGACACGTCTGGTGTTAGCTAGAGTTGTTTTTAAATGTGTATTGTGTCAGCATTGCAACAGTCTTATTGGATCATGGCCAGTACTGGCGATAATAGGCAGAAAGGAAATCGTTTGTGCCTAGATTTTAGCACCTATTTAAAAATTAGAGAACGTATTTTGGCCGCTTCCTCGATACCAGTTAGCGAGAGTTGTCGCTGATGTCTCACATACATGCATTCATATTACATAATAAATGTTATGTTTAAAACATCTCCGCAGAAGCGGCTCAAGGCTCCAGCAGGGATGTAGTTTCCTATTCAGTTGGAGGGCTTTAGCCCCCCATCTTGCTTTCAGCCCCCCCCTCCCCCAACTTGGACAAGGAAATGGGACAAATCCGGGGAGAAATCAGTATTTTGTGGATTTTGATGGTACTAAAAGTAGTGATGTCATTTTCCCGAAATTTCCTGACCAAAACCAATCCAATACCGAACAGCAGGCATTTTAGTTGTCAAAATATTGACCGATTTCTGTTGAGGCCAAAAATGTCCAAGATTTGACCGATTTTCAAATAGTATACTTATTTATACTCACTGGAAAATAGCTTTGTTAACATCATAATTCATAACCACATGTACAGTTTCAGAAAGACATTATAATTGTTGAAAAAGGAACTAAATACATTGCGTTGTGTGAGAAAATATACCTATTGCACAAACTACAAAGCAAAAAAAATGCCGCAAGCACACGACCAAATAAATTTAAACATGATTAATTTAATTTCGAACAAACTGTGTGCCAAAATTGTGGGATAGAAATAAGAATGCTCAAAATGCGACAGAAAAGTGGAATGTGTTTAAGAAAGCTGACCAATAAGTTGTCTACAAATGTATAAGCCCTGACCGACTGATTACCAAATCGGTCACACAATTTTTTCGGTAACCAAAATTTGGGTTACCGATTGACACCACTAACTTAAAGCGATTATTCCCAGCTCAGCCCACCCCAACTTTTCTGGAGAAGCTACGCCCCTGGGCTCCAGCGTAGAAAACTAATTGAAATCCTATTGTTTCATGATCATCGCAATATATGATTTTCTAGTGCAAAAATATATTTCTTCAAGTTTTGGTTTTACAAATTAATATTGATTATAAAAGACCACGTAGAACCAAGCCGCAATGAACCGTTAAAAATCCGCGAAGAAAAATGGGGTGGCTGCTCAATATTGGTTCCACACTCCAACTTCAAAATCGTTCCCGGGCCCCTGCATGTGTTGGAGGAATGAAAACTTTGAACTTGTCTTGAGAGAACTCAACCCCTACTAGCCCTATGGGATATTTATTTGCAGATTTAGTTGTTTTTCGTTCTGGCGAACCTTTTGCCATCAAACAGCTTTCTCGCCAAGCAAAATTAAATATTGTAGACAAAAATGGGCCAAAAAGTAGGGGGGACATAGGTGGATCCGGAACGGGAGATCTGGGTCAGCTTTTTGGAGGCAGTGCTAAATCTAAAAAAGTATCGCACAGTTCTGAAAACTCATCAAATTTAACTTGCTTATGTATCAGTAACTCATCTAAAACCAACTGTCCTGAGTAAAAGTTGTTTAGTTTTCCTATTATCTCAGGAAATGTGTCAAATTAGCGCCGATTTGGGGTGGTTTGGGGGGCATGGCCCCGTGGAGTCACCCTCTGGATCCACCCATGGCATGGGCGTCGGAGACGGGGGGACGGGGGGGACGCGTCCCCCCAGTTGAAAAATCGGAGGGGGACGTCCCCCCCAAGAAAGTTGACTTTTTTCTGATTTTTCCTCCAACAGCCTGGAAGGGGGACAACATGTCTTTTGGCCCCCAAAACGTCAACAATTTATCGTAAAAATTGCCTTACAGCAGTCAAAATCAGGCTGATCTACAATTGCAATATTGAAAAATTTTGCGCGTCTCGCGCATGACGCAAGTTTTGTTTTGCTAATAGTTGAAAACGAAGAATTTCAATTCAGTAAGTGGATGGCCAGAGTCCTTCCTTGGCATAATGCTTGCCCAGCCGTGCCCTTCATAAAAACTTTTAGGCGACATGTTAGCTAGTCTGCCTGTCAAGGCTCCGAAAAAAGCAAGCAACCCAAGAGCAAACATCGGCAGCCCGAAACTGCTCAGTGGTCGCCGCATGCTGCTGGGTCGTATATCGAGATTAATAAGGAACGCAGGCCAGGAACCATCTCTCCCGAGCCATTAAGGCCCAGGCCTCACTACCACCAGGGACCGGATTTGAGTTCGCGTAAAAGTCTAGGGCTGCTCTGCGCTCGTGTGTAAGTAATGTATTTTACACTGTTATGCGAGGATGGCGGAGTGCAGGGTGTATTTTGAGCAATGCCCGCCGAGCATGAAAGTGAACTTTTGGCCCAAACGAAAGCCGCAAAGAAAAGAAGCAATCGGTTATCTGTGGTAGGATGAAGTGCCTGAGGAGAAGAACGGTACAAGGTAACAGAGCGTCAGGGGAAAAAAACAATTTATCGTCAAAAATGCTTTGGAGCAAGTCAAAATCTCAGCTATCCGCAGGTGAAAACAAACTGGAAATTCACGCCGGTGTGGGGCGGCAAGGTGTTCGCAATTGCTTATACGAAAATTTGGCTTACCAGCGGTTGCCAGATGGATTTCACGGGCTTTAATTTCCCAGAATCATCGACTCGCTAGTAGCGCAGATAGCGAGCCTTTTTGACATGATGTGGAGCACTCCCCCCTTGTCGTGATTTCTCTGCGAGCATAAGAAACATTCTATATGCCTTGCGCAACGCAATGCTGTAGTACTTTCTATTATAGCCATTCACTACGTCGCGGATGGTGAGGTAGTAGTACACAGAATGAATATCGGAGGGTGCTTTTCAAGGGCGAGACAAACAGATCAGATACGCGAAAAGTGTTGAGAGCTTATGCCCTACGAGGCCGGAGACGCCACCGTCTATATGTTTCTGTGTTATAGGCAAACCCGTGGTAGAGATATCGCACCCGCGTTCGCGGGCGTCAGTAATAAATTTAAGAGGTGGGTAGTAGGTAACCGTAAGCTTATAGACAGTGGAAGATCGTTATCTGAAATGGCTGCAAAGAAGTGTGTTCGGTTTTTCATTTCAGCTGACCCCCGATTGGATCCGGGAAAAAGCTTCGGCGACATCGCCCGCGAGTTCGGTTTTTTGAGATAAACTATACTACTTGAAGTGTGTAGATTCCAGTAGCAGTTGTAGCTACAAAGTTTTCGGCGCTTTGATTTATTGTTTATTCTCGCCTGTGGGGGGTCATTTTGTGACCCCGCTGAGGTTTTCGATAGCGGGATAACGGCGGCGGGCAGCGCGCCACTTTTTGCTACAGCTGTCTTGAGACACCAATTTTCCACACTTTGTTTTTATAAAGTTGACTTAGGTCATCCGAGTCAGGTCACCAGGTCAATTTAATGGGCCTTGCCTCCAAAATGTTGGTGGTATCGGAACAAACCGGCAGTTTTTTGTCTGAAGTATTTGAAAGTTTGCAGGATGTTTATAGGATAATAGTACCATGGGGCGTAAGTGGAACTGTCATTTGAGGAGTTGGGGGGCACAAGGCATTTTAAAGCAATTATTTCCATGCAACGTCATAGGCGTAATGTTAGATCCGAAAATCGTTGGGGGCAGTTGCCCCTGGCTCTACGCGATGTAAGTACCTACAACTGGTGCACTCATATTTTTTGCATCGGTGACCTTAGTCAGGTCATTCTGATCCATGATAGGATGAATGGAAAAAGAAAGCAAAATGCTCCTGATCAAGAAAAATGAGGCATTGGATCAGCCAATTCTTTCAGAACCATGTAATGGTTAGCTATCTGGGATATCAAGGTGGCATTGTTGCTCAGTGATTCTAGCAAGGGTCTTCTGAGGTCATCGTGGGGTCATCAGCAATGTTTGCTAATACTCTGATAGAAAGAGATAAGATCAAATGTGACACCACTGTGGTTGTCTCGTCTGGGCCATATCCCCTGATGCAACATGAACTACCAGGTCCCAATCCCTTGACTGGAGCATTTTGAGAAATCGACCGACATAGGGTCAATCAGTATATTGTGTTTAAAGCGCCGTCGACGACGAGAAAAACATGAGGCACATTGTTGCTTTATAAGTTGTTAGATAAAAAGTTATTTAGGAAAACAATTTTACAAAAACGCATTTTTGAACGTTGATGACCTCTGGAGCCTTATAACTATGATTCTGAGCTCATTTGAGACACCGTGCGGATTGCAAAAGCGAATAATTTCTAATTGCTTCTTTCGTGTTGTTCTACTATCATGTCACAGATATACGGGGTGTCGAAACGGAATTAAAAACTGGAAATACTTTATGACCTCTGGTGAAACGTAAATATTGACTTTATGCTACAAATGTCGCTATGATCGACTGGTACACGTTGATACTTTTGAACGTTTTTTTTCTGCGTCTTCTATCCTTCTCCGTATCTCTTCGTTTCGAGTTGAGAGGGGTCATTGTCCCCCCACATGGCGAAGTTGTCTCGGAGCTCACAAGGGCGCGAGGTATGTATTTAACTCTAATACAAAAAAAAGTTACCGCCAAATGCCGGGGATAAAAAATGGGGGTGCTTTTTGCAAAAAAGTTTCGCCAAAACCGACTGGGCTGGATCCACAGTGTCGTCCACCTACTCAAATGTTCGTGCGACGCCCTGACCCATGGGGGGGGGGGGGTAACCGGCTATACCCAGTCGCCCCTCCCCAAATTGCCTACGGCGTAGTGATGTCTTCAGTGCAATACTATGCGAGCTTACCTAATCCATTGAATTGAGTGTCATGTGATGTGACACAGTTATGACATAGGGATAAGAACTCACGTAAAGGGGGGACACGAAACTTGATCCATCCGGAGAGAAGTCTAACCTCGCTAATGAAGATTGATTTCAGATTTGGTTGGTCTTTTCAACGTTTGCGAGCCTTTTGCAGCAATGTGCTCACCAAGCAAATGGCAATATTTAGCACACAAAAATGACAGAAAATAGGGGTCATGGGGGGGGGGTGGAGGAAGGGCGGGTTGGCGGATTGGGGCGGGCATGGTGGGGAGGGGTAGGGGCCTCCCCGAGGTCCACCTGTGACGCCTCTCGGGTCGCCCCCCTACGATAATCGGCGCTGTTATTCTATCCGCTGCCAACGGAATCGTTTCATCCGGGTCCTGTTCTCCGTCCGCTGTTCACGCTAGCTCCCATGTTCAAGAAGCTGCTCTCACCATCATTGCTGTCTGCTGCCTGATCCACGCCGATTGTACTGTGTCCTAGCTACCAACCGGCAAGCCAACTTCGCGACCGATCTCGCCCCTAGCCCGCACTGTTTTCCTTCCTCCCCTCTCTTCCCCAGCCCCATCCGCGGTCCATCGTCCGTCCTCCCCACCCTCCGCCGAGCCGCAACCCCCTCCTCCCACTCCCTCCCTCCCCCTCCGCCGTCGCACGCGCTCCCGAAAGGTGCGGCGGGCTGCAGTACGACTGAAGTCACGGAGCCCCATGCCGTGATTCCGTGATTCAGCCGGCCGCTATTGAGTGCCGCAGCCGCCGCTGTTTGTGACCTTGAGCGGAGCTGTGCCCGTGACCAGGTGGCCGTCGGGGGGAGGGGGGGGGCTGTGAGCGGTGAGCTGCGGCTGCGAGCTGCGGCTGCGAGCTGCGACAGCCTGGCCGGCAGCTCAGTCGGCAGTACCGGAGTGAGGGCGTGTACTGACTACTGGTTGTAATCGTTGAAATGGCCTTGTAACATGTGTAATGGTTGTGTCGGCTGTTTAGTGACTAGTGAGTACGCATTGTAATGCGTGTACATTGTACAATGATGAGTGAGGGCACAGTATAATGCATAACATAATGTACATTATGATGTATAGCATAATGTACATAATGATGTACCTATGGCATAGCCTTTGGGCGGCATGTGACCTTTGTCGTCGGCCCGCCCTTAAACCCCAATAATCATCACTATGGCATAGCCTACATTATAATGTATGATGAACATACACACACTACCTTGGTCAACCGACCGAGCCAGTTTATCACGCTACCGTCTACAGTAACTGACCGTGTCACTACTGTTGTTCAGTGTTGTGTCTCGGTGTAGCCAACAGGGCGGGTGCCGTCGCGTCGGTGCTGTGGGAGGCTAGTGTTGTTTGTGCTGAGGACTGAGGACTGGGAGGGCTGCAGAGGGGCATCATGGAGTGAATTGGCTGCAGAGTCTTCGTGGGGAAATACGGCTTGACAGGCGCCGTCTTCTAAACGGCTGTGCCATGACGGGGGCATGACGCATGCAACGTACTATATCTATATGGTACTCCCCTATGCACTTTAGGGGGAGGGGTGTTGATTATTGAATGGTTCTTGTATGCAGGGGCGTAGGAACTCATTTGAAGTTTGGGGGGGCAAAAGGCATTTTGAAGTCGATTCTTTCCATGCAACGTCCTTAGGCGTAATGTTAAAATCCGAAAATGTTGGGGGGCAGTTGCCCCCCTGCCCCCCGGCTCTTACGCCTATGCTTGTATGGCATCTACAAGTGCCCTTGCTGTTTTCTGTCGGACACAGTGGTGACTGGTGTATGACGTATGTGGCTCGTGACTAGTGTGGCACACGCCAGTGCACTGGGGTACGGCGCGCAGATTGGCCAAATAAACTTAAACGATAGTTAAGCTATACTGTTAGCATGTTACGTCATACGTGACGCGAAGAGCGACTATTTGTTGACTAATTTGTTGTTGATCCCGTATTTTATTACATATGATTTAAGCAATAAACCACGCTGCGATGTGGTAATGACTATTCAAATGCATATTGCTCTTGCAGGTATGTATTTCGTATCAAATCGTCAACCATACTCCAGACTGGGTGGTAGATACATTTCCCTGACATCCGAAGGAATAACCGTGTTTTGCCGTACAAAGTTTTCTCAGTATAGCTTCCATCTGGGTCGATAGTAGACGGAACACAAGGGCAGCATCCGCGGCACAAGATGCATTACTCGGATACAACACACATCCAACTTATACCATTACAGCCAAATGCGCTGCCTATGGCGGCCGAGTGCTTTTTCTATTCATCACAGAAGTCTTCGCTAGAAAGCTGGGGAACTGTAAACAACTATGGAAGGAAACCCTGCCTGTCGTCTTAACGGTCCTAACTTCGGCCGAGCCCCGAATAGACTGGATCCGACCGACAACGGTCAGGATGCGAGCTGGGATCGTCACAACTTTGCTCCTTTATTCGAGCTCGGCTTGCGCTCTTCGACATGTATGCCCGGACGCGCCTCGACTCATTTAGCGCGTAACTTGTGCCAAACTTTGCTGTTAGCTGCGGCAGTTGTTGGCTGTTTGGCTCCTGTCTGACTGGCTCCTGTCTGGCGGGCGGAACGACCCACCAGCAGCTGGAACCGGCTGAAACCGAAAGAACCGGTGGAAACAGTGGAATCGAAGGATCCGGTTGAAACCAACTGAAGTCGAAGGAGCCGGTGGAACTAACAGAATCGGAGGAACCGAAATAATCGAGAGAACCATGGTGGAATCGGCGCAATCGGCGCAATCGGAGCAATCGATGGAAACGACAAAACCGACGGAACCAGCGAAACCAAGGTAACCTCGATGAGACCGACAGAACCAACGAAATTGGCCAACCCGACAGAGCCGACGGTCACGGAGCCAAGGAACCCGACGGAATCGACGACACCCAAGTAATCGAACTGGATCATGTCAATTTTGAAGAACAAAATGTTACAAGTAGTATTCCGTCCTAAAAGATATTGCATGAGTTAAAAGAGAGCAGATAATTTAAGTGCACCCATCGATTGACGAACAATTTTGATTATTTTCCACGGTTCGATCATCGTTTGTAGCGCAGCATTCTTGGTTGCCGTCTTGGCTGGCATTTTTCACAGATACAGCAGATAGATCCGTTTGTGTGATTGCATAGGCAGAGGAACCTCTATCAGTAGCATTTTTTCGTGTTCGGGCATATGATTGTGTGATGTGATTACGTACTGTTCAGCGACGCTGCGTAACAGTTTGTTCAGCTTTTAGCATGTTTCTTAAATTTTAAATATGCATACAATGATACAATACGTTTAGTACGAGTATAGCATTTTATGTTACTGTGGGATGGACGATATTAAGCATCTTCTTCCTGAACACATTCACTAGCGACTTATCAAGCTCGATCCTGGGCGCCTGGGCGGAATATATACGATTCCGTATTCACACATATAACCTACTTATTTGCCTTCCATGTCTGAATATTTTTAATGATGGATGAAATTCTCCTGACTCCTTTGCCATTACTGGATGAAATCAGCAATAAATGCCCTTTATGCATGCCGCACTAGTCCAACCTATTTAGGTACATTCCACGATAGCTGCACTTTTTCAGCATTCAAAGCTGTCAGCCAGTGTTCGAGACTCGAGAGTCGGTTGTTAAAGTGGTCTGTCGGCTTTTTATAGATGACAGGAAGGCTCCGTTATTTAGCAGCCCGTATCGTTGATCATCTAACGCAGCTAAATGTATATACACGATTTGACAGTTTCACTCTTCACATTAGGGAATGTTTCCTTTTAAATGTATACCATCGAGATACACCGCTGATTGAATAGTACTTTTAAAAAACACCTTAGTATTCAATGAATACTAAGGTGTTTTTAAAAGTTATATCGGTAGCATTAGGTACGCTACTTTCGTGCATACGTGATACACGAAGTGCAAATAAAACTCAAATGCATTGACATAGCACACTATTAAGTATTAACTTGCACAAACATAATTAAGAAGAAGTGTTTGCTTATCATGTCGAGACTCACATATGTAATACGATAAAGCTTAAACGTAACATTAAACGTTTACCTTACATAAAGCAATTATCTTCTCGGTAGCATCTTCATACAAATAAAAAAAAACTTCTTGTGAAGTTGTGTAGACACTAAATGCAGTGAAACTTATTGCATCTGCACTTAACACGCTGCGCTTCAGTTGTGCATTGGATGACAATTGGCAGCCCTGTCCTCCCTATACGGTTTGCCGCCCTATATTCCACGTGTCCACATCAGTCTATAGCAGGGGCGCAGAGCGGCACGGACGGCACATCTTCGCACCTCCAATTCCGAGCAAAACAGAGCTGCACCGCGTCACCGTAACTTGCGAAACCTGATTTGGCGACGGCAAAATGCAGGGCGGGCTTCTTCACTGTTCACGATCGTTGCAACATCCAGCAAACCGGTTTTGTGCCGAGCTTCCCTCGGGGCTCGGGCCGCCGTCCTCCCGAGTCGGGGTGGCATGTTGTCCCTCCCGAGCCGGGGTGGCATGTTGTCCTCCCGAGTCGGGGTGGCATGTTGCCCTCCCGAGTCGGGGTGGCTTGTTGTCCTCCCCGAGCCGGGGTGGCTTGTTGTCCTCCCGAGCCGGGGTGGCATGTTCTCGGGTCTTCCCGGGCACCTGTGAATCAGAACAGGCATAAAAATTGCGGTAAGGAGGGGATGAAAGATAATAAAGTTTGGTGCAGTTCCAAAAATGCATAAGGCATTTTTTACAAATATTTTTTAACAACAAACACGACTTAATTTGTAGTTTAAATAGTCTTGAAAATCGGACTTGGTAATGTGAAGACCTTTGGTCGACTTCATTGCTATGGGGCCTAATGGGGGGGGGGAGGGGGCGGCGTTACATGCACATTGTCATGTGGGCTATGGAATGTACTTACGAGCGAGTGCGAAACGCAAGCTAGTCCTCACTAAAAAAAAGATTTTTATAACATATAAGCGGCCGACCCGACCCGACCCGACCCGACCGTAGCGTTTTTTCAGAAGCTTATATCTTTGGAACCCCGCATCTGATTGACAAGGGGTCTTCGCTTTTTGATAGCCCCAGTCCCCATTCAATCAATCATGACATTGACAGTTTCGTTGCACGTGAGAGGTCAGCATGACGCGTGGCACATGCCGCGTCAGGGGTATCAGAAAACGTTATCCTGCTATAACTTAGAAACGGCTGGACCGATTAAGCTGAAATTTGGCTTGTGGCTTGAGATCACACTACTGGCAAATGGCCAGAGGTGGGCATCGTTACTTGAAAATGTAGTTCCGTTACTCGTTACTCCGTTACTCATAAAAGTAGTTCCGTTACTCGTTGCTCCTTTACTTTGCGACAAATTTAACGGAAGTTACTTTAGTCCGTTACTCCGTTACTTTAGTTTAATCCACGCCCCTTTTGGGGGATCTGCCCCTCCCGGATTTTCTACATAACTCAAAAACTGTGCCAGACTTGAGGTGAAACTTTACAATACATTTGTGCCACATCAATTTTACGTCTTCTTACAAGATTTGATGTAAATTGATCAGTACTTTGGGGAGAATAATGACGTTTAAAGAGTCATGCCATTCCATTTTTTGGTTAAGATTAAAGAACATACAATCTTTGAAAAATTGTGCAAATCGAGTTTTTAAGCTTAATAATTGCAATTTGCAAATAAAACGTCAAAACAACGAAAATTTGCATTTTTTAAAAAATGCTCACACCCACTTTAAAAATACATCCTCAATAAAAATTTAAAACTGATTCTTCGAGCATTTTTTTCAACAAAAACAAACTTTTTGAAAACATTAAAAAATGGATAATATTGAGAGGACCAAGCATGGACGATACCCAAAACTTAATTTCAAAGAAATGTCTTTATTTGGAACCGACTGATGGCTCACTGAGTCACTAAGTATGAAACACTCACGACGTCATTTTTGTGAAGATATATATTTTTTTTATTTATCAGATAGAGACAAATAAATGTCACTTTCTGAGACAAAATCGGTCTAGAAACATGTTTTTTTACTGATAAAATTCCTATTCAAGTTTTGACCTCATATGACCTGACCTTGACTTTATGTAGTGTCGGGTTGTAAAAATGGCTGCAATAACTTTTGTTTGCCTAGAGTCCATATGAGTATTATAAAGAATTTGAAATCCGCGTCACAAAATGCCCTAGAAATTGCCCGAGCTTGCAATTTCAAGGCTAATTTGTGACGCTGGTTTCAAATCTGGCATCCATTTTACATACAAATATATTCCAACTGGGTGTATTTTTTACACAGGGCAGCCGCGGATACTACTTCAGATGACCTAAGTTAAGAATTAAGTTCGGTGAGCGATCAGTTTTATATGCTGCATCTATTTTGCTCACTAAGCGATGTCCGTCTTTCCACACCGCCATTATTCAACAACAAATAAAGGAGTAACGGAGTAACGGACTTGATTATAAGTAACGGAAGTTACTTGGGTCCGTTACCCGTTCTTGAAAAGTAACGAAGATCGTTACTCCGTTACTGAAAAAGTAGGTTTCCGTTGTAACGGAGTAACGGAGTAACGGAAGTTGCCCACCAGTGCAAATGGCAATGTTTGCCACAAGTCAAATTCGGTCACACTGCACGTGTGCACGTGCACACCCCTGTTCCGTCACTCAGAAACTATCGGGTTTCTTACTCTACGGGCTCGCTTGTCCTTCGCCGATTATGGCGTCTTACTTGTTTAAAATTCAATTTAATATATCTAATACATACCTATAGAGTATAGGTACCAATGATTGCAGCATTTAAGTGAAAATAAATGAGAAACGACGACTTTCGCATTCTTTTCATAAGCTTTACAATTTCACAAATTGGGTAAACAAAACTTGGTAAAAGTAAAAAAAAAAATGCGTTTCTCATCTAGCACCGCCAATCGCATCACCGCCTAAAAAACGGCTCTTTGTGAAGACATAAAACCACAATATGTCCGCATATTGTTGTCAGGATGTTACATACATACATGCTGTGCGCGCACACTGCACAGCATGTATGCAGCCTGTAATAGTGTGACATCAATCGGCGGCGTGCAGTGCAAACGTCGGCAGTTCGCCTCGGTTAAAGGGAATATAGGCACCTTTGCGGAAAATAAGTAGTTAAAACGATGGAGAATAATGCCGCTGATACAGTTGGCTTTCATTTTTGCGAACAAGTCAGAATTTGTTGTAATTTTGAATAAATAGTAATATGTTTACTGTGACGTCACAACAATATTGCGTCCCAAAGTCGAGTTGTGACGTCACAATGAGGCGACAGCTGCTGTGGCCGGCCCGCATCGATGCGCCGGTCGTCCCAAGCCAGTCGCCGTTTCACCGTACGGTGCATCCACCGGTAACGTGAAACGCGACTGGCTTGGGACGAACCGGCGCTCGCTCGCACGCGGGTAGGGACGTGGGGGCACGCATACGTGAACGTGGAGTAACTACTGATGACGTATTGCGATACGTCACGGGATTTGTGCGTTGAAATAATGAACCAACATATGACACAACACGTTATTTGCGTTCAAATCCTACAGACAACTAGGTCGTTTTGGAAGGAAAAAATTTAGAAATTTAGAGGTTTCTCAGTAAACCCGACAATCTGGCTATCCTCAGTTAAAACCTAAATGTTAGGTGCTATATTCCCTTTTAACTCGCACCTGCTGCAATGCTGCATCAATGGTGGTGCACTGTCGGTCGGATCCTGCACAGTGCACAGTGCACACTGTACTGTATATAGAGCGCAACACGTGCCCAGTCAGACACGTAGCCAGGATTTCGTCCGGGAGGGGGGGGGCGTGCCTCAGAAAGGGCTACTTTCCGAAGCGTTTGAAAGACCCCAAAAGATAACTTAAAACTCTACTGGATTTCGGACACGTTATTTTTGTGATAACCACCCTTTCTTTCTTCAACTTTATTGAGAGCTGGATTGGACGCCCCAGAGGCAGTTCTGATAAAAAAATCGAGCCACCGGCTCTTTTTTTTAAGAGAATGGCTTCAAGCCTGGATATTTCATATGTTTTTGTGGCACTACATATATCAACAATGTTAGGTAGGAATACAAACATGTATTTATGGCTTTGCTGCTACAAATGCTGAGGCACTATTTCGACGACTAAACTCATCTACCTGCGCCGAGTAATGAGCACAGCAAAATCGAGCCCAAGCGGCTCGTTCTAAAAAAGAAGAACGACTCAGACCCTCAAGGACCCTCAGAGAGGCCCCATGCACCCAGGAACGTGCCGGATTTTCGTCGGGGGCGGTGGCTCAAAAAGGTCTTTACCAGGGCCACGGGTCTAGGTGAGTAGTCGTGTAGCCAGGATTTCGCCCAGGGGGGGGGGGGGGGGCGCCTCAGAGGCCCATTCCGCGCGTTGAAAGGCCCAGTACTATTGGATGAAAGGTCGGCTCCCTTCGTACTGGTGAGGGCACCATCGGCGCATTTGACATGTTCATGGGCCTTCGACCCACCATGGGACCCTTTCGTCTGGCAGCGGGCCCCCCTGACCTGCACAGGGTGCCCTCGTGGTCTGGCTAGGGGCCTTCCAGCCTGCTCAGGGGCCCCTTTGACCTGGTAGAACTGCGCTGGGTGCTTTTTTGCCTAAGCCAACATGCTCAGGTGCCTCTCCGACCCACTCAGGGGCTCCTCCGACCTCTCCAGGGTCCTCCGACCTGCCAGTGGCCCAGGGGCCCTCTGTGCTGGCTAGGGCCCCATTCGACGTGTTTCAGGGGCCATCTTGACGTCCGCTCATGGGGCCCTTTCGACTTGTCAGGGCCCTCTGACCATGGCAATATTCAGCAGGGCCCTCTTGGTGAACGATCCAAGGACCCTTTGGTTTTCAGAAAAAGAGCCGCTGGTCGGCCATAGAAGAACCTTGAAGTTGCTCTAAGCGCAGCGCTTTCGCGTAGTCTCTCAATGTCATGACGTCCACGATCTCGAGGAGCGGTTTTCGTTTCGGCCCTTTTTCGGCGCGCCCGAAAAGGGCCCGTCGGCCTCTCAGGGGGTGGGAGGGGTGGAGCTGCCCTCCGCCGCCCCCTGGCTACGTGCCTGTGCTCATTACTAATCTCTTCACAGACGAGTGATGCATTTGGATCAGGTGAACCCTCTCTTGGCAGACCGCAGCTATATCCTTTCGCTTTGCAGACAGGCGGGATTAAGTGATAATAATCGAGTTTAATGGAACTGTGATTAGACCACGCGGTGTAGAGAGAGGCATAGCATTCCTGTGTAGTGAAGCATACCTGTTCGACTCAAGATAATCCTCGTGTCCGCACATATCCTGACCCGCGAACTCGATCGAGCTGTTGCGTAATCTCGGTAGCTTTTGCTCTATCGGGACCGGGTTGATTGGTTATGTCGTTTCCTTCTATCGTGCACAGACTGTATTGGGTCCATTATGTGCCCCAGCCCCCTACTTTGGAGGCAGACTGGTTGTCTCCCAACTCTCCGCGATTGACGTGATGTGGCGGCCCGGAGTTTGGCCGACAATCGTATCTTCTATCGGAGCTTGGGCCGTGGTGGGGGAGACTGTGACACATCACATGATGCTCTGCCCCGCCCCCGCCCCCGCCCCCGCCTCGACCAGCCAGTGCAGGCCAGCCACAGCCGGGGCCAGCCCACAGACAAATAAATCGGGAGCAAACTGTGGCGCTATCAACTTGAGATAGCGCCAGAATAAAGGCAAAAACTGGGTCAGGAGATAATCACGGGATGCTCGATAACCTGCTGAAACGCGACCAATTGGTAACAGAAGGTCAGATCATGAGATTTGATTGCCTGACAGGAGCTGACACGTTTTGTCCAGCCTGCATGTTAAGTGGATGTCTGATAATTCATTAATTTGCAGGTGCAACATGGTACAACTGTGACCAATCATAGGCAATGGAACGGGGGTGGGTGGGGGGGGGGGGGGCATCGGGCACCGTGCCCCCTTGATTTGCCCCGGAGGGGAGGGGGCACGTATATCAAAGTGCCTTTAAATTGGTAATGGCTTAGGCGTTTCAATGATTTAAGGTCTCTAATTATCACATTTGTGGGAACACTTTTGAGTGATCAATAGTCGTGAATATTTGTATCGAGCGTGATAATTCCTCGTCGGCAAAACAACGGTAATGTTTTGACCAAATCGTCAGAAAATCGAGTTTTTAAGTAAATTGCAAAGCAGCGAAACGTCAAAAAATCTAATTACATTTTCTTAGAGCTATCTCGGATTTGCTAATTTTTGGGTAAACCCTTTTATTTTAATATCCATTTTGTCCCGAAGTGCTTTGAGGATGGCTTTCCGGGTCAGAACCCGCGCTAGCAGAGTTGTTGCGCGGTCCTGACCTCACCACCCAATCGGCAATTCCTGTTGGCCGGCAGAATTTATAGAGAAAGTTTTACGTGCCCGACATACCTGGAACACGTCCGCTCCCGCTCGCTGGACGTTTCACCTGCCTTGAGTGTGACCGCTGCCACGATGAGGCCCGCAGGCCATCCCCAGTCTCAGGAGCAAATCAGCGAGCTGCCGGAGCGAACTCGAACCCAGGCTGCCACTACTGAGTAGGTCATAGAGACCTAACATAAGCGCTCTCCCACTGAGCTAACAGGGGCGGAAACCATGAAAAAAATATATAAGTTTTCATAAAATCAATATTTTCAAGCTATTAAAAAACGGAGTTTATATGAGAAAACGACGTATGGACGATATCCAAACCCAATTTCAAAGCATTATATTTATTTTGACTGGCTTATGGCTCTCTAACTATAACTATAAGTAACTATAAGTAACTCATGACGTCATTTTGAGAAGCTAATATTTTTGGCTTTAGTGACCAGCTACATATAAATAAATACAACATCTGTGTGTTTCTTAGACAAAACTGGTCTAGACACATGCTTTTCATATTTATATTAATACATTTCAAATTTCGACTTTAATTAACATGACCTTGACTTCATATGGTGTCAGTTTGTTAAAATGGCTGCTCCATCGAATTATTCGTGTAAAATAACCCATTGGAAGCATGCCAGTTTGCATGACTCGCATAAGACCAAAGTGACGCTTTTTGTGACTGATCCTTTGACCTTAAAAATTAATGTATTGGTTATTTTGTGCCGCAATTGTATTTATCTCCATTCTCTTGTTTTCAATCTATCTGACTTTGATCGTACAATGGGATAACTGCCCGATGAATCATTTTGAATGATAAATGAATAAATGAAAAAGAATCCTAATCAAATGTCATGCGACACATGTTTTATGGGTTATGTAAGACACGAGGGAGCGGGTGCAGTTCTGTCACGTTTTTTGCTAATGGCCCTGAGCGGGCACACTTTTCAGATTGGTGATTGATACGTTTTCCAATACGTTACAATACATCATAGCTTCAACTCGTTTTTAAGAGAAGTTCAAGTGGTATCTCAGTTTGTTTCGACACCAGTGTCGATAATGTGGCGATGACTCATTTGACAGAACCTTCCCCATATACGGGCCACGTTCTGTCACCTATGGGGGCACATTCTGTCATTAGGCCTGTTAACACCGCACTAAATATATTCCGCGGAAAATTTTCCACGTAATTTCTTTCTACATTTTCGATCGTAATTTCCCTAGATTTTGGGAACCGTTCTTCCGATCTACTTTCTTACGCGCATGTCTGCTCGCGTGTCGTGTGCTGCGCCAATGCGACGAGATGAAATTACGGCCGAAAGTGTAGAAATAAATTTCGTGGAAAATTGTCCGCGGAATATATTTAGTGCAGTGTAAACAGGCCTATTGATGGGGCACTTCCTGTTATCACTGAACGGTCATTTGTGGTGTCCCTGCAGGGGGAGAGAGGGTTTCATTCATCGCCACCATCAATAGTGTAGACAATGACGGCATACGATCCAACACTGCATTTTGCAATTTTTCTTGGTTTATCATGCACTGATCAGAGTCCCTGAGTACGACATATCGATTTTATTTGTTGTGAACTTTCCTTTCATTCATTAAGAACCAATGACATTAGAAGTCAAAAACGCTGTTGCATAAAAATCGTCGAAATGACATGGCTACAATGGCTTTAAAAAGAATCTAATATTTTGGAATGTGTTTGCCCTTGGCCCCCCATTTTTGCAACAAAAAAGCAATTTCGCGGGTACAAAAAGAGGAATATTTTGTCACGACGAATTGAATGGTGTTCTTTTCCATCCGAAATCGGCCTAGCGGTTCTCGAGATCTCTGGGGGCAGAATCTGCCCCCGCCAGGTTTAACGTAATTCTGGCCGCTCGTGACTGCAATCGCACCACCATTTGTTTTACGCTTGGTAGTGGTGTACCATAATCTGGTAAACAACAGCATCATATTTTATGGTCCGTTTATTAGCGATAGTACAGAATCATGAACAATTCAGTGAGAGAAGCCTGCCCAGATGGGTGGACAGAACCCTGCCCCACTCGAACAGGTCACACTTTTAATTGGGTGACAGAACCGCCCCACTCGATACAGGTCACACTTTTGTCGTTTTTACTGAAAACTTGGAGAATAGCAGAATAACGCTCAGCACAGATGTTCTCGATATTTCTATATGCCCATGACAGCATTTAAAGACACCATACAATATCTGAATGGCCACAAACCAAAATTTAGTTCACTTATAAAAAGTTGGGACTCTGTTTTTTTTCTTATTAATTGACCAATCTGGGTCGCAGGCATGTTGTTGCTCTGATAGTACCGGGCCACTCAAGCACAAAGGAACATAAGTGTTACGAAACGAAACAAAACCATGTCGTGGATATTCACGAGGAAACCCCGCTGACATAATGTGCCCCGTGACAGAACGTGCCCCGTTCTCCCCTATAATTCGATAGCAGCAGCCATTTTTACAACCTGACACCATACAAAGTCAAGGTCAGGTCACATCATGTCAGCAGTTTAAATTGATAAATCTAAATAAAAAGGCATGCTTCTAGAACAGCTGTCTTAAAAATACAGCGATTGCATTTATTTGTCTGTACCTGGAATAAGGAATAAGGAATGTTATGGGCGTGGTGAGGAGACTTCGCAGTCTATGTTGTACCCCATATCATGTTACGCCAGGGGCGCAAATCCCCCACCTTGCTCCCCCACCTTTGACAAGGGGAGGGGCACGGCATCCCCAGAGGCCCCCTCGACAAAGGGCCCCGAAACAAATGTCGAAAAAATATCACCCCGGACTTAGGCCACTATATTTTCTAGGGCCCCTACAAAGTCGTCAACAGTGACGTCGTCGATATTTTTTAGTGTGAAAGTCGGCCCGGTGGGGGGTGGGGCATGTGCCCCCTCTGCCTGCCACCTGGCTGCGCCCCTGTGTTACGCACTTTTCATAAAAAACTTATTACGTCATTTTTACTTGTTTCTAGTTTGTCAGTTCTGCTATGTTCATCGTTCATTTTTTTTTATTGTTTTGATGTTCTTGAAATTTTTACTTCTCTATAAACATATTACATTCGTTAATAACTCTCCGTGAGATCAAAAATCGAAGACGTGGTTTGTACAGCTTGAGATAGTCCCTTTAGTGTATCTAGTCACCTGTCACTAAAGACCAAAAATTAACTTCTTAAAATGACGTTGAATTATTTTTAGTTGGCAAGCCATAAGTAAGTCAAAAATAATGATATTGTTTTGAAATTAAATTTGGTTATTGTCCATATGTGGTTCTCTCATATATTTTTTTATAATAGATACACAAATATTGATTTTGTGAAAAGCGTATTTATTAATCAGTTTTCTTGCATCTGTAAGGGTCAGAAACAAAAATCGCAAATCCGAGATACAGTAGATGCCGCTTATTAAGCCTACGGACGCCCAGCCGCTTATTACGCCCAACTTGGCCAAGTGCAGAATTACACCATATTACATTAACGACCATACAGGAACGTTCGGATAAAGCGCCCCATCGTTATGCATTAAGCCCCAGAAGATGCTCGTCCCAAGGTGGGCCTAATAAGCGGCGTCTACTGTATCCGTTTAGAAGAAAATGCAATTTCCTTTCTTTTAATACATTTTGTTTGCAATATGCTTAAAAGCTCGATTTTCTACGATTTGGCATTTTTTTTCCAGGAGCATTATCACTCTTGTTAATATTCACGACATTATACAAATGTGTTTTCATAAATTTGATAATTAGACCAAAATCATATACCTTAGACATGCAAAATTTAGGGGGGGGGGGGTACTTTAATATGTGTGTTTCCCTCGGAAATTCAAGTAAAGGGAGGGGGGGGGGGCGGCTCGTGCCCCCCGTTCCGCCGCCGTGGTCCGAAATGTATTTTTGACGAAGTAATTTGTCGACATGTAAAAGACTCGAAATGTCCTTTTTCCGATGTTGACCTAACAAACCACATTTAATCTAATCTAACATAACCACACTTAACCTACTAAACTTACAAAAAGCACATTTTGACAAAATATATTTCGACCCTTCACCATCGTCGAACAAATCACATTCCGTCAAAAAAACATTTAGATTTTGTGTCCACATTCCGACAAAATCACAATTACGGCAAAAATATATTTCGACTTTTAACGTGTCGACAAAATGTCATTCGTCGAAAATCATTTCGAAATTTTTTACATGTTCGACAAAATGACATTTCCGACATAAACGACATGTCGGCAGACAATAATTTTTTACATTTTTTACTTGTCGGCTTAAAGAGCAATTTCGACAAAAAGCATGCACCATTCTGTATTCGGCAAATTCACATGCCAAAAATAAATGTCGTCAAAGTGTCCTTCGGCAATATGCATTCGCCATAATGACATTCGCCAATGTGTCCTGTCCGGACGGCGGCCGCGGACACCAATTCAAGACACGTTTTCGGAAACTTAGTGCCTGTTTGCGGCATTCCATTCATTTCATACCATACGAAATACAAGCATTTTGATCTGAAGCTGGCTATCAATTGAGCATTGCAACCTTAAATCGCCGCCCTATTTCATTAGTGTCCCATTATAATTATTAATCAGTTTCCGATGGACAGGCTGCCACAAGCGGAACTTTATGAAATCGCTCGGAGGTAGAAATTTGAATGTCAATGTCAATGTCTCTAATGTCAATTTGATAGATTTTAACTCAGTTCTTACCATGCACCACCATAGGCCTAATGCTAAAATTTGAATAATTGGGGGGAGGGGGGGCTCGGATTTTAAGCGAATTTTAATTGTCCTCGGATTGTCTCGGATTGTTTTTATAACTTCTTAGTGACGATAAATGTTCTCGTGTATACCGTCCAATGGCCCATATACCCGCTCTATCAGGCTGACATAGCCCCCAGTCGAAACACTTGTCACTTTTAACTGCGAGGTCGCACCTGATAGTGAACGTTGTATCAGTCGC
>VOPJ01015842.1:0-43416 GCA_014673585.1 Semibalanus balanoides | reverse complement strand
CTTGGTGTTCATGGGTTTCGGCTGGGTTGGGCTTGGGGTTTGGGCACCCATGATAGTCTCTGGTGTGAAGTTTTAAACAGAAGTGAACAAGTCATGTGAACAGGGCGCAGGACAGAACAGTTGGTCAAGAACATGTGAACAGAGCAGACGGTTAGGCCTTGACCGATTGTTCTGTTCTGTTCAGCCTTGTAATACCCCTGGGGTAGTGAGTAACACAAGAACACATAGCAGAGCAGAACAGCAAGTTGTATGTAGACTACAATAAACGAATTGACAGATTTAATACCTGAATTGTCATAATCAGACTGCGAAAACGACAAATGATTAACAAGGCAACAGCTAGATTGAATTAAATCAGGTCAGATTAAGTTTCCCAGCTGTATCTGAATTTTAGAGATATATGCTGCATTTTCGATATCTCTTCACATTGCACGTCAACATAGTAACACACGCTCGCGCGGGGTACGAAATCTCTTCTCACTTCAAGTCAGCATTGTAACACGCGCTCGCGCAGGGTACCTACTTGAGGTTGATGGCAGGGTTGGCGTCTGGCGGCGGCGCTCCTGTCTGCAGGCTAAGACTGCCCCGCAGATTAGGCAGCTTGGCCTGCTCCACCCGGCCCACCTCCCATCTGAGGAGACGGGAGACGGGGTCGAACGTGCACCGGCCCTGCGACGGGGTCAGCAGGCAGTTCAGCACCTGTAGGGGAAGAGAGAGTAGAGTCAGAGTCAGATGGGGAGTCATGGGGAGCCAGACAGAGTCAGGGCAGAGTCAGGGCAGATTCAGGGCAGAGTCAGGACAGGGTCAGAGCAGAGTCAGGGCAGGGTCAGGGCAGAGTCAGGGCAGAGTCAGACAGAGTCAGGACAGAGTCAGGGCAGAGGTCAGGGCAGAGGTCAGGGCAGAGGTCAGGGCAGAGGTCAGGTCAGAGGTCAGGGCAGAGGTCAGGTCAGATGTCAGGTCATATGTCAGGTCAGAGGTCAGGACAGAGGTCAGGGTAGAGGTCAGAGGTCAGGGCAGAGTTCAGGGCAGAGTTCAGGACAGAGGTCAGGTCAGAGGTCAGGTCAGAGGTCAGGTCAGAGGTCAGGTCAGATGTCAGGTCAGGTCAGTCAGGTCAGGGTCAGGTCAGGGTCAGGTAAGTGGCCAGGCGAGGGCTCAGGTCAGGGCAGGTCGGGCCAGGTCAGGCAGTCAGGGTCAGGTCAGGGTCAGGTCAGGGTCAGGTAGGGTCAGGTAGGCTAGGTCCAGGGGTCGAGGTCAGGGGTCAGGTCAGGGCAGGTCAGGGTCAGGGTCAGGTTAAGGGTCAGGTCAGGTCAGGATCAGAACAGAGGCAGGCAGTTAAGGACAGGGCACGTGCAGGTCAGGGCAGGTCAGGGTCAGGTCAAGGCAGGTAACCAGATATATCTGTTTCAGTGCAACGAGTGAGGCCGCGAATATGTTTGTGTCATGAACGTATTGACCGTTGAGACACGCCATATTAATCATGTAAGACCATCGAAGTGTAAGATGGGGAAGTGTGGTGATTAGTATATTCCATATATCTGACAGTTAAGATATGGGCGCGAACACATTATGAACATTGACACTAAAAAAACACTGTGCAACATTCATTGCCCAATGTCCATCGGCAGGGATTCAAACCACTAACGAATGAACACGCTGCCTCAACCACGCAAACCCAGATAACTTTCTTCAATTCGTAGAAGCTTTTCCCGCATTTTTGCATTCAGATTCCGCCAAATTCCCCCCCCCCCCCAAAAAAAAAAAAAAAACGCCGATCCGGAATCGAACCACCGACCTCTGCCACACAACGCCGCCACTCGTTCCCACTACGCACCAGTTTGCTGGTGAACGTTATCGTCCCGTTGGACATGTGGTGATGCCACTGCAGCTTCCTGCCGCTGTGCTTGCCCTTGTAGAACTCCTCCAGCTCGGGGATGTAGTCCTCCAGCTCTGTAGGCAGGGTGACGGCCAGCCGCTCGCTGCCCCGCGCCCACGCCCCGGCGTTCAGGATCTTGATGTTGACGTTGTCGGCCACGTTCGGTCTGCTGTCGTGGAACTCCGCGTTCAGGTCCTGAGAGACCTTCACGTCCTGCGGCAGACGAGGGGGCACGCGTCAGTGGATAGATGAACAGACCTGAGAGACCTTCACGTCCTGTGGCACACGAGGGAGGCACGTCAGTAGTCAGTGGATAGGTGAACAAACAGGGCAGATGTCTGAGGAGACTTCCTGTGGTTGGCTTCTTAGAGGCCGTTCGATACTCTGATGTCGTTTTCTGTATCCAATCGATCTGATTCAGTAAAACATATAGCAAAACCAAAGTCACGAGCTTCAGGTACCATCTGTTGCCGACAGCATGATATATAGACACAAACAAATACCATGTGAGGAGCAAACGGCATCAAGTGGTCTCAAGTCTCAACCAGGGAGCAATAACACTATTTCTCCCTGTAATTTCCCAAACCAAGCAGCAGCAGTTCCACAAATAACCTAACATGTCTGATGAAACTCTCCAACACTCATACTTCACCACTCATATCCGGATCCCTCACCTCCCCTCCCCTCACCTCACCCTCACATTCAACATCCCGGAGAGCTTGTTGGGTACCCTCCCACCCTCACAACCCTCCATTCTACCTGTGTTGTTTGTTTATTGGAGTTTAATGGCACGGCGACTGTGTGGTCAATTTGCGCCCACCTCTTCTACCTTCTCTGGGCCCATCCCCTCTACGCTCCCTGGCCCATCTCCCTACCTGGAACATCCTGGAGAGCTTGTTGACATAGTCTGCCGGCATGCCGATCCCCCGCAGCCAGTCGACCATGTTCTCCTCCTTCTCAGAGTCTGCCGACGTGTCCAGGATCAGCCGCCTGGACAGGTGGCCCTTGTGGTAGCGCATGAACACATCCTTGTTCTGCACGTACTTGAGCAGGCAGAGGACGGAGCGCAGCTTCTCGTCCACCTGCCGAGCGGGGGAGGGAGACGGGGGTTAGTCTAGGTCAACACGTCCACCTGTGGAGGGAAGTGGAGACGGGGGTTAGTCTGGTCAACACGTCCACTGTGGAGCCCGGGGGAGGAGACGGGGTTAGGTCTAGGTCCAACACTCCACCTGCGGTATCGGGGGAGGGAGACGGGGTTAGTCTAGTCCACACGTTCAACTCGTGTGGGCGGAGAGGGAGACGGGGGTTAGTCTAGGTCAACACGTCCACCTGTGGAGCGGGAGAGGGAGACGGGGGTTAGTCTAGGTCAACACTGCCAGGTCTCTGGAGTCTGTTGACACGGCAGCAGGTCTGCTGATGTGGGATGGGAAATTAATTGTTTGTTTATTAGGGTTTTAGGGAGCGCCGACATATCAGGTAAATTTGCGCCCAACCTTGGCATGGAAAAGGTGGTGTAATGGTGTTTGGGGGTTTAACGACAACGAAACGACCGCGTTTATGGATAGCCATAACCCCTAAATGACACGACACAAAGCTGAGAATGAAGCAGATCAGACGTCATGAGTGGAACGTGCCTAGTCAGCCCGCCGTCACACGAAGGCAGAAACCCGCATACGCCATTCAGAAGCCACAGCACATGCGTCAGTCTGCCGCGGCGGTCAGTACGTACCTCGTCTGCGGTGAGCCGTTTGCTGAACGTGGTCTTTCTCAGGAGCATGTCGCAGTAGTTAGCCAGCAGCTCCGGACAGCGCGACTCAGGACTGGACTTGAGCGGGCCTCCACTGCGGCCTCGAACCGGCAACTCCAGTCTGGGGGGCAGAGGTTAGAGGGCAGAGGTCAGAGGTCACAGGTCACAGATCACAGGTTAGAGGTCAGAAGTCAGAGGTCAGAGGTCAGAGGTCAGAGGTCAGAGGTCAGAGGTTAGAGGTCAGAGGTCAGAGGTCAGAAGTAAGAGGTCAGAAGTAAGAGGTCAGAAGTCAGAGGTCAGAGGTCAGAGGTCAGAGGTCAGAGGTCAGAGGTCATAGGTCAGAGGTCAGAGGTCAGAGGTCACCAGTGTTGAAAAGTTTAAGCCAGGGCCTGGTTTGGTACTGTTTAAACCATGGTTTAAACCAGCTGCATAAATTAATTTAAGCCATCCTGATTTAAATCAGCGTGCACCAAAAATGAAAGTCCCTTATGTTTGCATGCCTTGACTTCAAATACCACGTTTACATGAATACATAGGTTAGCTAGGCATTAATAACATGCAACAATCAATCTCCAAAGTTCCAATCAAGTTCAGAATATTTTCCGCTCATTGGCCGGTTTAAACCGGCATAAATTATTGAAGGCCGCTGTCTTGCATAAATTCAATTTAAGCCACCCTTTTCCAACCCTGCTGGTCACAGGGACATGTTGAAGGTCAGAAGTCAAAGGTCAGGGGTCGGCGGTCTTACTTGAAGACGCTGGTGTTATTGACGAGGTCCTTAAAGGCCTTGTCTCTGGACGTGAGGAAGCGCGGGTCATTGTGGAAGGCGTCGCGGACCAGGGCGCTGAACTTCTGGAACAGGTCCAGCAGCTGCTCCACATACCGCTCACAGTCCTGTGGATAAGTCACAGTCACAGTCACACTGACATACCTGACACCACGCACCGCTCACAGTCCTGTGGATCAATCACAGTCGCAGTCACACTGCCATACCTGACACCACGCACCGCCCACAGTCCTGTGGATCAATCACAGTCACAGTATGCACTGCTCAAAGTCCAGCAGTAACTGTGAGCAGAGAACAGAGCTGAGAGTCTCACAGCTCACAGTTCCGCAGACAGGACATGACAGCCCCCCTCCCCCGATTGTTAGAGGGGGAGGAGTAGCAGACCAGGTCAGCATCTCAGTTCGGACGCGAAGCCCAAGTCAGAACACGTAAACACTCGTCTTCAGGGACGACTACACACTACACATACACAGGGTGTCGCGGATGTAGTGAAGCTGAAACGGCCATAACCTCCCCTACCACCAACCGCCCGTGCTATCCTTATCCCGCCCTGTGCCCTCCCGTCACCCCACCTCCTATACCTTCCTTACCACGCCCTGCCGTACTCCATCACCCAGTCCTGCCCTGTGTGGCCCCCTATCCAGCCTGCCCTGTGCTAAAAAACCTACCTAACCCTGCCCTGTATCTCTACCCATCCTGCCTTGTGCTCCCCCTCACCCCAGCCTGCCCTGCTGCTACACACCTACCAACCCTCCCTTGTATCTCTACCCATCCTGCCTGTGCTCTCCTCACCATCCTTTGCTCCCCTCATCCCACGTATGCTCTGTCCTCCCCCCCACCCACCATGTGCTCCCTCACCCTGCCCTGTGCCTCCCCTCACCCCAGCCTGCCCTATGCCTCATCCTACCCTGCCCCTGCCCTGTGCCTCCCCTCACCCCACCCTCCCCTGTGCCTCACCCCACCCTGCTCCGCCCTGCATCTCTACCACACCCTGCTCACCTGAGTGATGCTGTCGGCATTCGCCATCATGGCGTCTAAGCCCGCCGACTTGATGTGCTCCTCCACCACCCTGAGCATGGGCTCGACGCCGCTGCCGCTGCCGCCGCCGCCGCCGCCGCCGCCGCCGCCGCCGCTGCCGCTGCCGCTGCCGGCGCCGGCTGAGGCGGCGGCAGGGTCCGGACCGCGGTCCATCAGGCCGAACATGAGCGACAGCTTGTCTGTGTCGTGTTGGCGCACCATGGTGGCGCACTCGGCCAGGATCGAGTCACGGTAGCGCGTGACGAGTAGGTGCACACACTGGTCCCGGATCTGACCACAGCAGGGCAGCGTACACGTCATCATATGTCCGCACAGCAGCAAAGGCATGTCTAGGGGGAACATGTCCAGCCACAAGTGGCTGTGGCAAGTGGGTTGAGTTATTAGCAATGCTCAGACAAGCGAAAGCCGATTGCTTTTAAGACTGCGTTAATCGTTTTTGTTTTTATTTCGCTGTTCTGTCGTTCTTTTTGTGTGTTTTGTGTGCTTAAGGTTGGTCAGATTGCGTCCATGTATAAAGTTTATCCAACACTGGCTCGAATACTGACGGATTCGTTCATTAACTCGCTTTTATCTCCGATAAGATAACCTCCCCAGCAGCTACACCTATAATAGCAGCAGCACACCCAGAACGAATAAACCACCTCCACCACCACGGACCTTCTTCCACACCACAGCGTACCACACCGTACCACACCGTACCACACCGTACCACACCATACCACACCATACCACACCGTACCACAGCGTACCACAGCGTACCACAGCCACACGTACCTTCTTCAGCGAGTCTCCACTGGTCTCCAGGTACTTCATGCCGCGCTCCTCCTCCTCCTTCAGCTTGCTGTCCGCGTACCGCATGAAGTCGTGCACGCCGTTGTCGGCCAGGAACTCTGCGGCGTGACTCTGATAGTACCGCGTCAGACACTCCACGTAGACCGTCTCGAAATGCTGCCGGTACGCCTCTAGGCGGTCCTCCGCGTTGGTGCACAGGTGGACGAACGAGTCACGCACGCCGACCACGAGGTGGGCGCCCTCAATCGAGGTGCCTCGCCGCTCCGTGTCGAGTAGGTGCATGGCGGCCCGCAGAAGACGCTCCTGAGGGGGACGGGAGAAGGGATGTGAAGAGGGGACCAGTGGTCATATACGCAGAGGTCAGAATACAGATAAAACTTTGCTGCACCAATGCGGAAGGCTTTGAATAAATGTTACTGCAAAATGTTATCCAATAATGCAATGACTTAAGAACTAACCATGAGCCGTGAGAAAACGACCTCAGAACTCAAGCTGAGTTGTGCAAGGATGATCTCAGAACTAACCCTTAGCTGTGAGAAGATGACCTCCTGCCACGTCTCCAGCATCAGCTTCCTGACGATGCTCTCGTGCGGCTGCTTGGGCTTGTTGCTGTTGGCGTTCTTGCCTGACAGCGCCTGCTCCAGCTGTCCGAACGGCAGCGGCAGGTAGCCGCACTGGGTGAAGAAGCGGTCCCACTCGCCGATGTACGCCTTCAGCGTCTCATACTCGCCCTCGTGCTGCCGGATCCGGCTGAAGGCCAGCTTCACGAACGACTGCACCGCCTCCTGTCGGCGGAAAGGGGAAGTTCAGGTTCGCGAATGCGCCGCTGCGATAACGTCCGATGGGAGTTCTGTGGATAGTGAGAAGGGATTAAAAATGACGCTATTTAAAACAAAAACTAATCGAACGCGAAAATAAAACACAGATAAACACACCAGCAGTTCAACAATGAAATTATGGCTTATGCTCATGGCAAGCCGACTGCATTCAAAAGCAGCATCTATTACCAATCGCAATAACTAGTGCAGTGTAGCCGCAGACAATGTCAAAACTCATCTAATGCCACGCATAATGTCGACAATTGCAATTGCAATTGATATGTTGGCAATTGCAATGCCAGGCAATGGTTCGGTCCAAAATGTGTTCTCATCAAGAAGCTAATACAGCACCAAAGTCACTTGTATACCCTGCGCCTTCAGCTGTGGCCAATCTCGCGCAGCCAGCCGGCCGCTACGTGACCTAAAAGTATATGTGGATTGTGAACTTTGAGCCTAAAATGAAAATATATGTAGACCTTGGAACTGACCTGGAGGCATCTGTAGACCTTGGGACTGACCTGAAGATATATGTAGACCTTGGGCCTGATCTGGAGGCGTCTGTAGACCCTGGGACTGACCTGGAGGTACCTGTAGACCTTTGAACTGACCTGGAGACATCTGTAGACATTTGAACTGACTTGGAGACATCTGTAGACGTTGGGACTGACCTGGAGGCGTCTGTAGACCTTGGGAATGACCTGGAGGTACCTATAGACCTTGAGACTGACCTGGAGGCATCTGTAGACCTTGGACCTGACCTGGAGGCATCTGTAGACCTTGGGACTGACCTGGAGGCGTCTGTAGACCCTGGGAATAACCTGGAGGTACATATAGACCTTGAGACTAACCCGGAGGCATCTGTAGACCTTGAGACTGACTTGGAGGCATCTGTAGACCTTAGGACTGACCTGGAGGCGTCTTTAGACCTTAGGACTGACCTGGAGGTACCTGTAGACCTTGGGCGCGCCCTTCTCATCCCAGAGGCAGACGGTGTGTGTGGACCAGAAGAGGTTCTGCCAGTCGGCCTTGGTGACCGGGTCCTGCTGCAGCAGTCGCTGGATCACCGGCTCCATGTTGGGCCACTGCTCCTGGAACGCGTTCTGCGCCCGGTCCTTCAGTAGCGCCGACGTCATTGCGACTCAGTGCTGGCCCGGGTGATCTGTGGACCACCAGACACAGCGGGACGGGTCAGAGACATTGGTGGTGTTCTCTGTTCACTTGGCAAGGCCAGTGTACCACCAACATAGTATTTTGCACAAGTCGCATCAACTTGTACTAGATTTGAAGGCATTTTATGTTTCACGGGACAGAACAAACGGGAGCCAGTCCACCAAGTATATTTTTATGTATTTTGTGTGCAATGAAATCGCAATTTGTTGGTAATGAAGCCACTATTTTGCCCCACCAGCTTCATAGAAAGATTGCACTCATTGTCAGGGCGGGGAAGCTTGGTGGCAGTGTTATTGGTGCTTCACAATGATGGCAGTGTTAAACTATGCGTCCTCCTCAGGGCCCTCACATCAACCTAAGCTGGGATACTGGACAACCTGGCAGGCAGCGAGATTTAAACACAGAAAACATGGATTTAGAGTTTTATACCAAGATAAGTTATAGGAAATAGATCACCTTCAACATGGGTTTGAACTGAGATAGCAGTTTTATAGCCCGTGTTAAAAAAAAATGTTTGCAAGTTGTCTCGGCTGTAAAGGCTCTCCAGCCGAATGTATTAGGCTTTTTGTTGAAGGAATGTGGTCCATAAATAAAGAATGTCAAGAATGTGGGCCATAAATACAGCCATCAGCTCAGGGGTTATTATCCCTGCAACCACCATGGCTATTGCATGGCTATTGGCTAGGGATCCAATGCAAAAGAAGAACCACGTATGTTAAAGGGAGCGTGCCTACTCTTTGGAAATGTCGAATATATTTGTCTTACGGTAAGAAGCTATTGGTTTGATCATTGGTTACGATAAAACTCACGTCTGGAGCCCCTTTAGTGGAATTTTTACTTATATTCTGTTTTGTATTTTTTTGGTTTCAAAACTCATAAACGATCGCCACTATAAACAGAGTACGAAGATGTTACCTAAAATGGCGCACCAAGGACAATAAACAAACCCATACGAACAATCTATGGGTTTGTTTATAGTTATCGAGGCTCTGTTCGGCAGCTGCTATCTATCAGTGCTCACGAATTGTTTTCTATTGGCTAGTGCTAACAATATATGCTAGCGTTGTAATTCAAGGGCAATGCTTCTAGTAGCGAAAGCTCTCTGGCGAATATGGATAATTTTGTTCCGCCGGAATGATTTTGGCGACTTTGGAGTATCTCAACAACTATAGTGAATCTGGGGAAATGAAGTACATGGCTAAATTCTGAAAAATCGGCTCTACAGACTAGTGTCAACAACTCCACATGACCAATGTGAGTAGGCACACTCCCTTTAATCGCCCGAATAACGCGACATACGTGGGTCTTCCTAGAGACGTGATGTCAGTTGTGAACACAATTTTTGGCGCATCGACATTTGTGGCGTGGTTTGCATGGCCTTTTAACATTAGCGAGGGAGTGATCCACGAGACGTCACCACCTCCTGAGTCGGATACGGTCAAACTGCCGGATGACTCTACCTTCTTATAGCCAGACCAGACATGAATATAGTTTTGATGAAATTAATTGTGTGCGTCCTTCTGTCCTGAATCGGCGCGATGCATCGATACTTTTGACAACACGAAAATAAGTCGTATGTCAAAATATAATCAAGTCGTGTTTGGAAAAATCCAAATGTGAACCCTTTGCAACTTGACCTACTTTCTAAAAAAAATCCCTTTAAAAGAACTGTCACATTAAATTACAATGTGACAAGTTTTCTTGTCACTTTAATAGGACAGGCTGTGGGATAGATATATTGCAGAGCCTCTTTTAGAATATGTGCAGTCATAAACACGCTCATGGCTGGGGGTATGCGCCAACCACGAACGGCGGGGGAGATTTCAGCCCCCACCCACCAGATCTCGCAAACCACGCAACGTAGCGACACGCAATAAAACACGGCGTTAGATTTCCCGAGACAAGCTCTATCCGAAGTATATCGTTTTTTTAAAGGTCAGTTCAAAATTTAGGTCACCAGAGGTTATCAAAGGTCAGATTTCCAGTGTAAAGACTTTGCTGCAGAAACCCACAAATATTTCGGAAACTCTGATAGCTATGAACAAGCGAAAAAAAATGAAAGGCTCTCAAAAAATATAATTCCCAACGTGACCTAAAACTTTATCTCATGTCAATAGGTAACGCTCCAGAGGTCACCAAAAGTGAAAAGGACTATTTTTGGCAAAGCTGCTTCCGCGAATACAATTTTAACTCATACAGACAGGGAATTAATTTGGACGCCATCATGTTTTTATTGTCAAGGCGCTTCTAATAAAATCCACGCTGACCAGGTTAGGTCAACTTATAAATTTGACCTCAGATCAAGGTCAAAGTAGGTCAAGTTGCATATTGTGAGGCGTGTCTCGATGAGACAAACACATAAGTATCTGTTTCACTTATCTATCTTCATTCTGTCGAGTTATTGACACACAAGTATTGGTGACCTCGGACGACCTCGGCTAACCCTGTAGGGGTCACTAAACAAAAAATGCATTGGGGTCGTCACAAATAACCTATAATAACATAGTAGGACATTGGGCTACTATCATACGTTTCCTTGGAAAAGGAAGCTTTTTAATGTTTCCCCATTGACATATCATGGGGAGGTCATGAAATCGACCCGACCTTGGGTCACCGATATAACAAATCTGAAATAAATGAATGGTAGGCACATATGGCCTCATGAAATCCTGTAAAGTTTTAAACCGATCAGCCAAAACCTGTGGCTGTGGTATGACCGTAAACTTTTGAAGGTGGAGTAAGGTGACCTGGCCTGGTGACCCGATCTCGGATTACCTGAGGTACAACATATTATGATTATGTGGGTAATTGAAGCTCAAACAGCTGTTTCAAATTTGGAAGCAGTGTGCGCCGCTATTTTTCCGCTATTCATGAAAAACCAGAGGGGGGGGGGCAGAAATCCACCCATCCATGCGCGTGTTGGCAGGCATCAGCATCAAGCAACATTGTTCATTAAAAAGTGTGAGCATGAATGGTTGGGTATTAAACTTGTATAACATCTATCCTATGAGCATTGCAAGCAGTTTAAATGAATAAGTTTTGAAGGATTTTGAAATCCTTATATATTGGTTTTATATACTGGTTTCAACCGTCATTCATCAATCACATATATGTACTGTTTGACATAAAAGGAAATGTGAGTAAATGTGTTTAATTGTGAGATTGATGTACAGCCACACACATATAATCTGTCCACTTCATCAACACCAACCGATATTGATGCGCCCAGCGAATAAATCCTTTGTGAAAGCGGCTAGTAGCAGTCCTTTCAGTGCACTATTCGAATGAACCCTCCATTTATCTGGGGCGATGTTTGTTTTCATCTGCCAGAAGCTAGCTTTGAAAGCATACTTAAAATGACTTGCCTAAGCGCTCCCGTTTAATTCAATGTCAACACTGACCATCGGTGCTGTCTGTCGGTGCTGCACGCATTGCAATATAATGAAACTATGTATGCCCTCGCTCCTGATACCAGGGGGCGAGGGCTATAGCAATTGCATTAAATTCCACTGTGTGCAGCACTGACAGACAGAGGCAGAGACAGAGGTGGTGTCGATGAAGAGGAAGAAAACATGTACGTGACTGTACAGCTAGGATAAATGAGATATCTCTGACATATCCATTGACAGACATGTCAGAATATGCAGCAGCACCAGATATGGATGAGGCATGGATGGATGCAACAACAGAAGGGATAAAGTGAATATATATATATGTTTTGGCATAGGAGGTTAGGGCTTGTTTGCATGTTGGTAGACATCTGCAAATATTTCCTTCCATATCCTGGCTTTGCACACATAGTTGATCACTAGGCTCTGCTTCCTTTCAGTTCCACAGATGAACTGTTTAGCAGGCAGGTTTCTGACAAGCGTCATCCTATAAATATATTTCCTGTGCATCATCTCTGTCCTCCTGCAGTTCAAAGCATTCAAACAGGAAGTGATCAAGGGTCTCAGTTGCCTTCTTACATAGTGGGCAGATTGGGCTCAGATCAACATGTCTTCTGACAATGACTGTCACAAGTTCTGTTAGCCGATGGATTCTAGTGCCTGTTGCTCATCTTCTAATCGTACTCTTACTGCTCGCCGGCCAGAAGTCCTCAGGGGTTGATATCTTGTTTGCAGAGTGATTAACTTGCCTAGCCAATGAGTGGATTGCAGCCTGGTTGCTGTCTCAATGAGCGTCGACTTTGTGAGGTCGCTTACTGCTTTGGCACACATATTACTCCAGCTTCTACCATGTTGTCCATCGCTTTCCAAGAGCTGCACCATTTTGGGGAGCTTCAGTTCGGCCAGGTATGCTTCCCATTGCCTAAGTAAACTTGAGATTCTGTCCTCATTTAGTAGGATTAAAGATTCAGATAATATTTTTATTTGTTTTGCTACCCTTCTCATCAACAGCATAAACTGTATGGCTGCTCTTACAATAAGCAGTGTACAAGGCAATGCTCCCAGCATCACATATACCACTGTTTTCTGTGCTGTATTCAGTAATCCTTGCATTGAAGTGTTTGCACATTGTTAGCACTATTGTGTAGGGAAGTCTGGACTACCAAGACTTCCTGTCCTGACCTCCATTCCTGGGTGGACGTGTTTTCGCAGAGCTCCCATATTTTGGATAGCGGTATATCCCTGCCTGTACTAGGACACTTATAGCAAAGAAGTATATTGCCAAACCTAAGAGAAGAGAAAGAAATAGTTTTGATGCGTGGTATTTTCAAAAACAGGATCAGAATTATATTGCAGTACTTTAATGGCGAGTCAACAAAAGTCAAGGTCAGTATCCATGTCGGAAGCAAACCAACGGAGCGTGCGGGAACTGGTCGACGAGTCCGACGAGAAATAATTCCCATCGAGTGAAGTTGGTTGTGGTTTGCCGAAGAAATCGAAAACTGATAAAAGAAGGTAAAGAGATGGAAATGTGGGGAAAGAAGAGAAAACAAGGGGCAAGCAGATGAGGTGAAACAAAAACAGGGTATGAGGACTACACAACACATGTCCTGTGGAAGGTAGTAAGGATGATCATGTGGGGGCATTGAATGCGAATTTGCTCCAAAATGGTATCACCAAATGTCAGGGATAAAGGAGGAGGCCCTTAAGAGCAATACGGAGAGCATACCTTGTTTTTGGATGTGCAACGGTGGCAAACAGTTCTCAGGGAATTCCGAGATGTAGTCAAAGGGGTGGACATTGATTATTAGTGCAAGATACCAAGATAGCGATTAGCACTCTCTGGCAAGTTCAGATGGATGGAATGAATCAAACATGGGGAAGAAGGTGTGATTTGAGCAGGATGATGGAAAATGTAGCCAAGTCGTTCATTGGGCAGAAGGAGGTAGTAACGGAGATAGGTAAAATGGTCAAAGAACAGTTGAAGGAGAGTAAATGCAGTAAGGACCTAGAAGCGTCTGTTCAGTGATGAAAGGGACGATGCTGTGACATCATGCAGACTGGTGAAAAAGCTGACTAACAAATTAGACAGAGAAAGTCTGACAAAGCCAGCCGCACAGGTGAAGGAATTACGTCACGCAGTCACTGATTGTTTGGAACAGGACAAACGGAGGCGGAACATAGTCGTGTTCAATGTTCCTGAACAAGGTATACTCAGTCTAGGTGAGCAGACAGGAAGGTGATCTTCGCTAGCTTTGAAGAGCTTATGATGACAGGACTTAAGCTGACAGATCAATCCAGAAAGGTTATACGAGTTGGCAAACCGAAGGAAGACAACGCCCAGGCTGAATGGTTGTTACACTGTCTGAGAAAGAGATAAGTGGGAAATATTGAAGATGGCAAAGTCACTACAGATTATGCGGGTGACAGGCTTTGAAAGATATATATTGCTCGCAGTCTTGTCGCCTGCCTGACAAGAGCGGGATAGGAATCTAAGGATTGAGTTGAAGAACGAAAAGAGCTGGTGAGGAATCGTCATCAATCCACAGAAACCGAGTGATTTGTCGTGCAGACAAACACAAGGTAGACCGCAGCCAGCGCCAGCAAGTATTGACAGTATGCAGAAAGATAGTGGGGGTGGAAAAAGAAGTGTAGTTGAGGAAAGAAAAGCGTGGGTAACTTAAAGTTATGTATACAAACGCAGACCAACTGCTCAACAAAATGCATTGTTTGAAAGTGCATGTCACTAATAGGGAACCAGATATATTGGTTATCACCGAGGTCATCCCCAAAGCACAGAATAATCCCATTCCAAGGGCCTGTTTAGTCATTGAGGGATTTACTGAGTTTTTTAACTTTAGCTGTGATCTTTGTGGCTCAGCTCAACAAGGGAGAGGTATAGCAGTATACGTGAAAGAAGGACTGAAAGCATATGAAGAAAATTGCTATGGATCATACAGGGATCAATTGTGGGTGAAATTAGTATTAATACCAGGAACATGTGTTTTGCTTGGGGCAATGACCGTAGTCACATTAAGCCTAGAAGACACAGTGGCCAGATATAATCTCAGTGAATGGAGAAGCCACAAAAACAACCCACCTATTTCATATAATGTGGGGATTTCAACATAAAGTGCATTGATTGGAAATTAGAAAGATGCCTCCCAGGAGCTCCACCAGCAACAGCTGCATTCCTCCAGGGAATAAGAGATTGTCTCCTCTTTCAGCACATTCTCGATTGTACCAGATTCCGATTGGGTCAGAATCCTCAAATACTGGATCTGGTATTTTCTAATGAAGAAAACATCGTACAAGATGTGAATTTCTTGCCAGGGTTGGGTCTCAGTGATCATCTATCAATACACTTTACGATAGCATGTGGAACAAATAAGAACAAGACTGTCAGAAGAACATACCAGAACTGGAAACAAGTTGATTACAAGAGAATTGAGGATCAGATCAGATTAAGCAATCTAGAGGAGAAAATCAAGGATCAGAATGTGCAAGAAGCATGGGTCACCATAGTTAGAGCTTTGGAGGAAATTTACAGTTGACCGGTTTCCAGTGCGTTGTTGCAAAAAGGGAAGCTTAAAGACATACATGACTCTGAATGCTCTTGCTCTCCGAAGAGAAAAGGAAAGGTTGTGGGATATTTATAGATTAACAGGACAACTGGCAGACAAAAAGAAGGAAATTTACAAAGGTTATTAATTTGATTTGAGGAGGAAAACGAGGAAACTCAAATACAACATGAGTGTAAGATGCTGATGAAGTAGAGCCAATCCAAAAGCTTTTTGGAATTATATAAACAGAAACATGAAAGTGAAACCAGCAGTTGAAAGCTTGAGACTGGCTGATGGGAGTTTTGCCCACACTGATGAGGATAAATGCAAGCAGCTCAGTGTTTATTTTCAGAGTATTTTCACAAGAGAGAGTTTGGGTAACATACCAGTCATGGAGGACAGAGAGTATGAGCAGGCTTTGGAAAAAGTCATGATACTGAAAGAAGAGGTGAAAGGCTGTCTTGAGAGATTGAAACCCAACAAGGCTCCAGGACTCGATGGCATCCACCCTAGACTACTTAAGGAGTGTGCCAGCTCTCTATGTGGGCCTCTACAGGTGTTGTTTCATAAGTCCCTCGAGTCTGCGAGAGTTGCCCCCAATGCATGGAAGTTGGCTGTGGTGAAGCCGAATTTAAGAAAGGAAGTAAACACGAAGTGGGAAATTACGGCCAGTGAGCCTGACGTCTGTCGTGTTCAAAGTAATGGAGTCACTGGTTAAGAAAGCAATAATGAACATTTACTCAGCCAGGAGCTACTGTCTAAATACCCAATGGGTTATCCCGGGTAAGTCCTGTGAGGCTCAACTGCTCTCATGTACCAATCTGTGGACCCAACTGATGGAAGATGGAGACTCTGTTGACGTTGTGTACACTGATTTCCGGAAAGCGTTTGATGCGGTCCCGCACCAACGTTGCTGGTGAAGGCTGAAGGCATTACGGACTTAGGAAAGGAGATCTAGGTAGATTGGCTGGAGGCATTTCTTGTGGGAGGACAGTGTGTGTCAATTCAATGGGAGGGACATCTGACTGGGGTGGAGATCACTATGCATCCCACAAGGAGAGCGTGATGGGACCACTGTGTTTCCTACTCTACATCAATGACCTGCCGGGGGCTGTGAAAGGCAACAGCATCAGATTGTTTGCTGATGATGCAAAAATATTTGGTGCAGTAACCACCCCGAGACAGAGAATTAGACTCCAGACCGATATTGATCATATTCTAGAATGGACAGAGATCTGGCAACTACCTTCTCAACATTTGATAAAGCTCAGTCAGCATTTGGGAACCAAGTATCCGAGCATCAGTATACCTTGAAGAAAAGTGATGCTGAAAGACTCTGCCACTGAATGTGATCTGGGAGTGTTAATTGACCATGAACTCAAGTTTCACCTACACGTGGCAAAGGTTGTCAAGAAATGCAAATCATTGTTGGCCATCATAAAGAGGAGTTTCACTTGCCTGAAATAGAAGAATGATTACCTAAAGCTCTATAAAAGAATGATAAGACCTGATCGAGTATGGATAGTGTCTCGGGCCAGTCTATAAAGCGAGATAAGTTATGCTTCGAGAAGATACAAAGAGAGCAACCAAACTGCCTTGATCTGCAGACACACAGCATACCCAAAAAGATTGAAAACAGCTGAACATCCCAACTCTAGAGTACAGAAGAATTCGTGGGGATTTGATCATGATCTATGAAACTAATGACGGTAAAACCGGGCCGACGGATGGTTTTGTGCCAGACCGAAAGAAGAAGCACCAAACAAGAGGTACAACTCACTGAGGCTCAGGAAGACTCTAGCTCAGAAAACGAGTTAGAAGGAACCACCTGTTGGTGAGGGCGAGTCAATAACTGGATGGTTTACGGAAGCTGTAGTGATCAGCAGCTACAACATCAGCGTCAAGAATCAACTGGAGAAAGTTTGAAAGTAAATTTTGAAACCAGACTAACATTCATAAGCATAGTGCTCGGTACAGCTCCTGATCCAATACATATACATACAGAATCCTTACAGTTATCCAAGCCTAGTACCTGGACTCAGTTTAGTAGGAACGGAAGTTACAGGATAGCTTATAGCCTCTTTCCGAGAATTCAAGACTTCAAGACTTCAAGACTTCAACATTGACTTTCAGACTTCAAAGGCATTTTTGGTGATTCCTATTTTGACCACTTCTGCTGCTAAACTGTATTTGAACTGGCATAAGAATACTTTGATCAGGGCTGAAGTATACAAATTTAAATCAAATTACTCAGTGAGCACCCTGTTTTGCTAATATTCACCAACCTGAACTAGCTGAATCTAACATATCTCTAACCCTTTCCAACTTAACCCTATGATAAGTATACTGGGGCTGAATACTACTGTCTTGCACTGGAACATTTGTTGTAAAAACCAACATTGTTTGAGACAGTCAGTTGAAGCAGTCTGATAAACAGTGGTTGACTGGTTTCAGAGCCAGCTATAATAAGATGTGTAGTTGTTGCAATTACAAGTAGGTAATTAATTTATATGAATAAATTAACAGAGTTTTTGTTCTATGTTTTCTTTTACTTTCTTTGCAAATGTCATGAAAAAATCAACACAATTATCCTTATGTTTCTAATTGCATGCATTATTTCCTTGAGGTGATTATACAAAAGTCTTTCCAGTAGCTGCAACCTTGCTTAAGTCTCAAGTCTTTGGGTGCTTAGGAGATATCCATTTTCGTTAACCATCCAACTGTTCTCATGCAGCATTAGGGTTTTAACATGACCATCATGCTGCAACAGTGTAAGGTTTTGACTTTCACTTTGACCTCTACTCCTCGATATGTTAAAAAAAAAATAGGCATGGCAATGATCACCACCCCATGAAAGAGCCAGGAAATTGGGTGACATGAATAAGGAAATTGTTAAGACATTCTCAATAAAAGATTATGTTTGTGCTTGATGGATATAACATGATATGCACATAGCTCACAACACGTCACAGCAGGGAGACTGCTATGGTGGCGGCAGAGGAGACTCAATAGCACGGATCTGGCACTGACGCCGCGCGTAGCGCTGCTGGGGTCAGCTGCTGACATTTGTTCCTGACCCTGCCTGTCCCTGCCTTTCCAACACGCCGGTTCACGTTCCTAGCGCGCCAGTGCGATGCTCCCTCAGCTGAGCCAGCTACAGAGGCGATATCGCGACTGGCGGCTACGGTTCTAGACCTAATGCTGGGCAGCTGATTACGGTTCCTTCTCCCCTTGTCGGTGTACCTGACAGCACCACTTTCCTTACGATGTACGATGGCACGGGCCTGTATCTGATTGTGCCCCTCCCCCCCCCCAGTGTCCCAAAATTTGCCGATTTGGGTGGGAGATAACACCCAACTGTGAATAATTTTCCACTCTCATTCTGCATTTTAGGAAATAATTTCCACTCCCAAATTATGAATTGTGATAATGATTGTAATATAATATATTATTGACTAAAAATACATTATTTCAACTGAAAAGCATGTTTATTTCATATTCAACAGCAGTTAATCAATATCTTACCATTTCTACATAATGTTTCCACTCTTATGGTCTTTTGGCTCAAATTTCCACGCTGGACACCCAAGCGCAAAACGGAATCCTTGACCACTGCCCCCCCCCCCCCACACACACACACACACTCAAAGTCAGAAGAGTGGCCTGTTTCTCCACTTTTCTGAACTTCAAGTTATGTTCCGTGAAATCTTTTACTGTAAATATGTTTTTTTTTTAGTCTGTGGGTGCTAATGGCTGACGAGCATAGAAATAAACTGATACTTGACTTTTCGAACAACGGCCGGAACGTGACAGTGTTGCGACACAAATTGTCAAAAAATGGTAAGGTAGTAAAACAGTTTTTAAAAAACTCCAACCTTCCAAAATGCGAAATTTCGGCAGTGTTTAGGGAATTTTTTTTTTCTCAAAATAAAACCCAAAACTTTTTAAACCTCAAAATTTTTGTGCGTATTCAGGTTACAACCCCGCCAGCGATACCATCGTCATCGGGGTCATGGATAACCCTGGGACACTAAAAACACGTTATACAAAAGACGGCAGCATGTTAGACTGAGACTTTAGCCCTGTCTCCCATATACGCATACGCAATGATGCAGGGTACCTTCTGGGGGTCTCCGGTCTCTGTCCCCTATCAAGACCATATTTGTACAGGATATACGACTGACGTCAAGACCATATCTGTGCAGGATATACGACTGAGTCAAGACCATGTATTCTGTACAGGATATACGACTAAGTCAAGACCACATCTGTAGATATTCGACTGAGTCAAGACACATCTGTAGATATTCGACTGAGTCAAGACCATATCTGTACAGTATATACGACTGACGGTTCATCAACTTTCTACATGCTAATATATGCACACATTGTCTGTCATATATTAAAATAGTATGTGTAGAAACGCTTATAAAAAATGCGCAAAAATGACTGGTATGCGCATTAAACAATTTGTTCTGCCGCTGGCGTAAAATTTGTTCCGCGAACCTAGATCGTGGAGCCACTTTTCTGACACTACCCCTCCCCCTCCCCCCTCAGGAGCGGACGGGCGTCTCAGCATTCACAGATGGCAGCTGGACGTTGAAGTACCGGCTGGACAACGAGTTCGACCTGGTGTTCGTTGTCGGTTTCCAGAAGATATTACAGCTCTCCTATGTGGACAAACTGCTCGATGATGTACAGCGCGAGTTTCGCGACAAATTCGAAAACCTGCTCACGGAAAGCAACTACTATCAGGTGAGGTGGTGGCAGTTGTCTGGGCAGTATCCAGGGAATATGTCCGGTCGGTTATCTTCGTTTGACACTGTACTGTTTGCGCTGCGAAAACGGGAAATGTGCACCGATATGGTAAAACTCAGATGAGACCAGTGTAAATGGTTCCTGGATGTGTTCACTGGCGGATCTAGATCGGCAACTTGTGGTGGTTTGGAGGGGGATCACCCCAAAAACTTTTCACAAAATTCCAAAAGCTCAACGGATTTCGCTCATGTATGCATTGACGTTTTAGACGTTAAGAATAAGATTTTCTTAGTAAAAGTTGCGTAGATTCCCTTCTACATCAGTAAATGTGTAAATTTGTACCGATATCAGGCGGTTTTTGGGGGGCATTTGCCCTGATGTCCCCCCCCCCCTGGATTCGCCAGTGGATGTGTAAGCGAGGATTTGGGCGCTCGTTGGCTGCTCGGTAGGTACCGTAAATTATAGGTGCGACTGGAGTCGACAGGCCGAAACTTTTCCTCATCACGCAATGTCATGGGCCAAAATCGTGGGAAGGGAAACGATCTAAGCCAGTTCCATAGTTATTACTTAATTTTACATCGTTTCAACCAACCAGCAAAGCATCGCAAACTAGACTAAATTGATTGCACGTGTGTATACGTTGATAGTTGATGCCATTACATGAATACTACTCTGGATGGAAGCAATTTTGACGAGTGTATACATTAGTGGTGCCAATCGGTACAATAATTTTCGGAATACCGAATTTGTCCGAAGACCGATTCGGTTTTAGGACGGAAATAAGCTTTCTTTGGACATTTTCGGACATCCAATGCCCACGGATATTGCGAAAATCGTTTGTCTGAAAAACAAGCCTGGTGAAATTTCCTGTATAGTTTATTTCCTGTATATCAATTGATTTATGATGATTGTGGCTTTCGGGTATCCTAACTGTTGCAGCCATTTGACACAAATGCCTGCATTTATGCATATATTGGGAATGATTCGCTTGATGTTTTACATTCAATATAAGAAAATCTGCTTTCGGACAATTCCGGACAAACGATGATTTTCGTACAGTTTCGGACGGACGGCTAACCATGGTCTTAGACATCGGTCAAACATGGGACAAATATTTTCTGAAATTGGCACCACTAGTATACATACTCGCTGGTAAGTTAAATGCGTATGTCTCAATCCCTAGTAACTGCTAACATATCTGACATCTGCCCGTTCTGCCCGTCGCCCCGCAGAAGTTCTCGTTCGACTCGCGGTTCGCGCAGCTGCAGACCTCGTCCGAGCAGTGGGGCCAGCAGAAGACGGCTGCGCCACGCACCATGCGCTCCTTCGAGCAGTCGCTCAAGTCGCAGAAGACGGTCGCCTCCATGATCGAGAAGAAGGGTGGTGACAACAAAGAGAACAAGCGGCCAGGTGCGGCGTCGGTTGGTCACGTGGTGGGGGTACGCCGCTGGTGCGGGTGGGGCCGCCTGGGGTTGGGGAGCGGTGCGGGGCGGGGCCGCCTGGGGTTGGGGAGTGGTGCGGGGCGGGGCGAATGTGGTCGGGGAGCACGCTGGGGTGCTGGTGTGTAGTGCTCTGGTGTTGGTGGAGCGAGAGCGCCTGTCGCTGTCCCATACATTTTTCAGTCTTCGTCCTTACTCGATCGCTTCTAATCCCTTGCACTTTAGGTGTTATTTTGTCTTCACCCCTAACTCACTTTACACCAATCACATAATTGTCAGATAAGTTGGTGTGCTGGACAATGGACATGCCAGCAAAACCATCTAATTCGTCGCTTTTTGCTGTGTTTTTGCTCGGCTCAATTATTGGTAGGCTGGTCATTTGGTCCACCCCGAACAGCGGGCCATTGGTCAGGGGCAGAGCCGCTGGGCTCAACAGCTAGTCAGCTCCGCATGACCTCCCCTTGTCTCACTAACAGGCTCCGTGTAAGTAAACGCCCGATTGTGTGCGTGTGTGTGAGGGTTTGGAACAACGGTATGCAGTGAAAGGTGAATTGCTGGTGCTGGTGCTGGAGGCAGTGGTGGTGGTAATGGCTAATACCTGACAATGGTGGCTGCGTGGCTGATTCTGGGTTTCAGGTGGACTGACACTAATTGGTTGGGGCGCATTGGCACTTGGTTTCGGGTTGATTGACCGATGATTTGGTGTGAATGAGGGGCACTGCCTCTGCATGGGTGGTGGCGGGACGCTGTGACTGACCCTGGTCCGCTGTCTCCCCGCTCTAACGCGGTGCTGGTGGCGCGTTTCAGGGAAGGATAAGAAGAAGAAGCGTGCTGCAGGTAACTCGGCTCTGGTGGCGGGTGGCGGCATCAGTGGTGTCGGATGATGCCGTAAGGTGGCGGCACTGCAGCGGCAGCTTTCTGTGCATGCCGCAGGACACTTGGCGGAGCCCGCAACGTTTCAATTGTGCACGTCAGGCCATCTCCGAAGGCGGTTTTGGATACGTCATAGTCAGATTGGAGAGACAGAATATGTTGGGATACGTTACACTACTAAGATAGATGCATTAATCATTTGCACTACATAACAGTGCAGAATCTGAATGTTATCCATAACATGTGACACATCTTTTCTGAGCATGACATTATTTTTCCAGATCTCATCCATGTGTTTTAACATTTGAGTGGTATACTGCACTCAATTGCATGAATGAACCATGCAATTTTGCATCGTCGCGCTTGTTCGGAGCTTTAATGGACCTGTTTTTCACCTGACGTTAGCCCGATCTGACTCGGCCTGACATTTACCTGACCTGACCTGACTTGGCCACGTCAGAGCCGGCGGCCAAGCCCGCCCCTGAGCCGGAGCCGGAACCAGAACCGGAACCGGAGCCGGAGCCGGAGCCGACCAATGACTCCGGGATGTCCAACGAGGACCAGATCATGGCCAACCGGCGCAAGATGATGATGAAAATGTCCGGCGGCGGTGGCGGCAAGAAAAAGGAACCTAAGTCGTGAGTTGATCTCTTCAGTTATTCGTCCGTATTTCGTTTGCTTTAACTGCAGCTGTGGTGGCGCCTGGGCGTAAAGTAGTATATGACCTTGGCGTAAAGTAGTATATGACCTTGGCGTAAAGTAGTATATGACATGGTCATGCCCAAACTTCATCATCACCTTGTCAGGCCAACTTTGAAATGTTGTGCTGCAATAGTCTCAGTTTTCCATCTTGATATGTAATGAATTGTCTTGCGCTGACCAGCTGCGCAGTTGTTTTTTCTTCTTCTGATTTTCAGCCTTTGACGTGGACTCTGATTGTTGATCTCTCTTCTGAATTTGAGATGATATCGTGGGAGATACTCACTCTTCTGGTGATATGTTGTCTCGTGGAGGTTTGGTGCTCTACGCGGATCCGATCGGAGTGGATCCTCGGACACTCCTTGTTGTCTGACCTTTCCGCGCACTTCCGCTCGCCGCTCCCTAAAGTTGTAAAGAGCCTCATATTCCCCTCTAACCTGCAACTGCTGAATAAAACAATATTCCCCTCTGACGCTGCCTTGCTGATAAATAAGAAAATTATCACCTCTGACCTAGACACACGCTGAGTACATATTCCGCTCTAGACCTCGCCCTGCCTGATATATCACCTTCCCCTATGACCTGCACTGCTGATACTATATTTCGACTCCTCGTCGCCCACCCTGCTGCAACCGCTTTGATAAAATATTCCCCTCTACCCACATGCCCCTGCTGATAAATACTATATAACCCGCACTGAATGTTACATCGACCCTTGCTGATAAATAGTAGCTTTCCTCTCACCACTCTCATCAGCTAAATCGACCATGCTGATACAATAGAAATACATATGGACAACCCCTGCCCGCTTAGATTAAAAAGAGGTACATATTTTTTGGTAATCAGTGGCTTCGCCACGCTCGTAAACCGCCCTGCTGAATAAAGGTAATGTACGGCCCTAGATCCGACCTGCTCGCAACCTGACCTATTGTATTTTATATTCGTAAATATTCCCCAGACCAGCCCTGGGAATACTCATCACAGAGCCTGTCGCTTGCTGAGATATAAGTATTTTATCACATGGACTCTGCCATCGTACCTTGCCTGTCATAGATGAAACAGAAAATTAATCCTACCTCATAAGCCTAGGACTATAAATTACCTGCCTTTGTCTCTCGGTTTATCAGGACGCATAATTTCCCCTCTCGAATCTCGTAGCACCCGTTGCTCGCGTTAAGTATAGACACAAATTTTAGGGGCCTAAATGGGGACCCACCTCGGCACACCTGCCGCTGCGATAAATATTCCCCCTCTGACCTGCCCTGCTGATCCCCCCTCTGACCTCCCCCTATGACTTGCCCCGTTCCCTCGCCAGGCCCAAGTCGCCGACCGCGGGTGGTAAGAAGGGCAAGGCGGCCCGAACCTGGGCACTGTCTGGAGGCCAGAAGGACGCGCCCAACCTGGACTTTTCCGAGCCTGTAGACGACAATGCGCCCAGGCGGCCCGAATTTGTACCTGATACTAGTGTAAGTACGGCTGATTGCAGTGTAATGAAAGGCGTCAAGACCAGGGTAACTAGACACCAGACGTCAGTCGGTCCAGACTGTCCGACTGACACAATTAGTGTAATGTCCTTGATGATGATGCGATGTGGTATGATCAATGGCGTACCTGGAGTTTCTGTTCTAACTGTTGCTAGTTACTAGCTCAATAATTGAATTTAACTGTTGTAAAGCTCACGATGTTTCAAATTGTTTAAAGTTGAAGGAAAAACACAAGGAGAATGCTGGATGAATAGACACTCGAGAGTTGAATTGGTCTGGAAACGCGAACATCCGTGGATTTACCTGAAATCGAACTACGCCATTTTATTTGTGAGACATTTGATTGTATTTGTTGTTGTTTTGTATTAATACCATCATCTTTTTTGTACTTTTACTCGAGGTAAGTTGTTTTATTTGTTTTGCATACAGATGGTCGATATTGACTGATGCTCGATATTGACTGACTACATATGGTCGATATCGACCGACTACGTATGGTCGAACGCATGGCTCTCTGTCCTTCATCTCGCCTGTGTACGACTGACAGCTGAGCTGCCTGCTGCGTTTCTGCTCACCATTTGAATACCTACCACAGATGGTGGGTGCCATGGCCGGTAATATCCAGGACATGGAATCCGAGGAGGAAAGCGAGCCAGAGGAGGAGGAGACCAGCTCGGCGGCGCCGTCCAAACCGAAGAAAAGCGGCATGTTATCTATGTTCACGTAAGTTAACAGTCTTGGCGCTGACTGGATAGTGCGTGTGTACTGTGTACTATTGTCCGCTCTTATACTGGGAATGCATATCATTATTGTTGTTCTCTTACAATCACTTCTGCAATCAACACTAAGCCAGGGAGACGTTTTAATACTCAACTAACGCTTCAACACTTATCAGCCAACAAACTTGTTTATCAGCGAGGTTTTACATGAACTCGCTCCCCTGTCGCCAAAGGTGTACCTATCGCGCTGCGCCACCCTACGGCTGACCCGCCAATCTGATCTCCCCCCCCCCGTCCGTCAGGAGCCTGGTGGGCAGCAAGACGATCACGAAGGAGAACGTGACTCCCGTACTGGGCAATTTGAGGGACCACCTGGTCGGAAAGAACGTGGCCGCCGACATCGCCGGCAAGCTCTGCGACTCGGTAGCCCTGAAACTCGAGGGCAAGGTGAGGTTTGGCGGACGGTGGATGTGGATGTGGGCGGTGGATGTGGAAGCGGTGGATTCAGTGTGGCAGGAGACGAGGCTTCTCTTCTGGGGTAGGGAGGCCCCTTGCCACTGTCGCTGAGTGCTGCGTGTGTCAGGCTCTGTGTAGTTCTGTTTGTGCAGCCGCTTCGCCCGCGTCTTCAACGGGTCTTCTGACGCATATCGTCCGCGGTGTCTGTGTGGTCTGTGTGGTCTGTGTTGTCTGTGTTGTCTGTGTTGTCTGTGTCTGTGTGTTGTCTGTGTCTGTGTGTTGTCTGTGTGTTGTCTGTGTCTGTGTGTTGTCTGTGTCTGTGTCTGTGTGTTGTCTGTGTCTGTGTGTTGTCTGTGTCTGTGTGTTGTTTGTGTCTGTGTGTTGTCTGTGTGTTGTCTGTGTGTTGTCTGTGTCTGTGTGTTGTATGTGTGTTGTCTGTGTCTGTGAGCACAGTCGTGTGCTACCAATCGTCATTGTCTCCTGCTCTAACCAAACCTCCTCGCCCTCAGGTACTCGGCACGTTCGAGGGCGTGGCTCAGACTGTGCGTCAGACCCTGACCGACTCGCTCGTGCAGATCCTCTCTCCGAAGCGCCGTATCGACATCCTGCGTGACGTCATGACAACCAAGCAGGCCGGCCGGCCCTATGTGGTCGCCTTCTGCGGCGTCAACGGCGTCGGCAAGAGCACCAACCTCGCCAAGGTACGGCCAGTCCAAGGCTCTGGGCCTCAGAGTCGTGCTTACTTATGTTTGAGGTTCATTGTGGTGTGATTGTGCCTCCTTGCAAACTGACGACGCTTGTTGGTGCGAGCTTTGGTTAGATCGGGTTTGGTTTACTCTATCTAGCTTGTATTATCATACGCCGTCGTGTGCGGCTATCAATCGCATGCATCGTACATCGCCGTACCTTCGTATTTGCATCGTTCTGGCGCCGCCCATAGAAGCTGCTATGGCTCATCTTTAGTCTCACGATTCACTCTTACCCCTCGCTGCTCGCCTCAGATCTGTTTCTGGCTGATCGAGAACGGGTTCAGTGTGCTGATCGCTGCGTGCGACACGTTCCGAGCCGGCGCCGTGGAGCAGCTGCGCACGCACACGCGCCACCTGAACGCCCTCCACCCGGCGGAGANAGAAGCTGTGGCACATTTTAAGACGCATCTCTTGGCGTTTCGGTGTCCGTGTTTTCTCGGCCTGCATTGAAATAAGAATCATATATGAAATCAGTTAATCATAGACACAGGACAAATCAGATTCCAGTTTACAGTAATTCACAGAAACATGCCTTGCCGTTATATGTTTGATCCACTGACTGACTGACTGATACATTCTGCCGCCACTGACTGATATACCAAGGCACAGTATGAGCGGTGGGATGACCAGTCACTGGACAATGTGACTAGCCATTGTGCCAACATGTGGCGGAGGCTAGCTGTTCGGTGCAAACTTGGCTCTCATTGGTTGAAACAAAATCAGGACCCAAGAAAAGTGATCAGGAGCGTCAAACAGAATCAATATCTAATGACACTCATTACCAGCTGATTGACTACCTAAATGAGTGTTTCATTTGATTTGCTAGCAGGAGCTGCCAGAATAAATATTACCAGACAAAAGTTCTCAGCAATGGAAGACTCACCAGAGGTTTTTGTCTAATCAGCCTTGAAGATGGGTTTCACTTTGCGGACAGGAGGAGTGCCGGCACTGCTGGGTTGATCAGCCTTCTGAGCACTTCCTTCTACTCGAGCACTGGTGTCCTGGACTGGAAGAGGTGTGCCCTGGACTGGAAGAGCTGCACCCTGGACTGGAAGAGTTGTGCCCTGGACTGGAAGAGCTGCGCCCTGGACTGGAAGAGTTGTGCCCTGGACTGGAAGAGTTGTGCCCTGGACTGGAAGAGCTGCGCCCTGGACTGGAAGAGTTGTGTCCTGGACTGGAAGAGTTGTGCCCTGGGCTGAAGGTGGTTGGTCCTGGACCGAGTAAGGATCAGGCCCAAAACCCGCGGCTGTCAGCCGTATAGTAACAACAGCTGAGCGGCTTGTCAGGCTGGGATTCAGCGGCGAGTGCTGCGCCCCTGGTGGCTGAAATAGGACAATATTCACATGAAACATACGCCAATATATCAACATTAATATCAACAGCCTTATGACCATTCAATTTTGTTTAGACAGATAGTAAAATACTGATTGTCAACGCAATGACACAGCTATTTTGCACGTCATGAAAGAGTCCACATCACCCGCGCTACACCGCTGAGCTGGGCCTTTCAGCTGTGAAAATGTACAATAAGGTTACATCATGCGAATGTGTTGCGACAGCGAATATGCAGCCATGTTTCTGATGATAATGGCTATTGGGACTTCACACACCCTCCCTACAATTCAAAGGAGCATTCTGGAATGGACATTCCCAGAGGTCTGTTCATCACAGCCCCTGCGGTTACTGCGGTCAGCAGCGGTCGGCAGCGGACCGGGACACCGGACAGTGGGGATGGGGTGAAAAGTATGACGTCACACGGCTGCAGTATAGCGGCCGGCAGCGGACCGGGATACCGGACAGTAGGGATGGGGTGAAAGGTATGACGTCACACGGCTGCAGTATAGCGGCCGGCAGCGGACCGGGACACCGGACAGTAGGGATGGGGTGAAAGGTATGACGTCACACGGCTGTGGCTCCTGCGGTCAGCAGAAAGCGACCGAAGCAACCTCGGTCGCTTCGGTCGCTGCTCAGCGACCAGTGTGGAGCTAACTCGTCCGCAGTGTGCAGTGTGGAGCTAACTCGTCCGCTTTTCAGCGACCGAAGCAACCTCGGTCGCAACCTCGGATGAAATGGCGTCAAGTGGCGCATTGCGGCATTACGTGTTCATAAGACGCCTGCGAGTGACGGCACATGACCAAAGGGGCTGAAGGGGGAGGGGTCTTAAAGACTGCAGTTGACTGCCGAACCACAGGCGCCATGAATAGCACTAAGATGTTCAAGGATGTGCTAGCAGAAGATAAAACTATTGTGAGTCTTCAGTGCGCAGACGACATGCCCCGTGCACAACACAGCAAGCGCTCGCAGTATCCTCCTCCATCTTACCCCTGACATGCAGTCTGCCATTCGGCGGCTCTTGTTGGTACATATCCCTGACGGTCACATTGGAGAACTTGGTCCTCCGGGCGGACACACATCCATACGCTCTGCTGGAGCCACTCCTGGTCCTCCTTACAGTCCGCTGCTCCTTACAGGCCGCTCCTGGTCCACTCCTGGTCCTTACTGGCCGCTGCTCCATGACGGGTCAGAGCCAGATTAACGCTGACAGTCTGAAGCGTTCAGCGTTCTCTGGCTGACCAATCTGTGGAAGAAGAGGGAGTGCGTCCTTATTTGGCCGGCTGCTCCATGACGGGTCAGAGCCAGATCTAACGCTGACAGTCTGCAAGCGCTTCAGCGTTCTCTGCTGACAATCTGTGAAGAGAGGGGAAGTGGGTTCCTTACAGCCGCTTGCTCCAGCACGGTCAGAGCCAGGAATTAAACACCGACAGCTCTGTGGCAGCGCTTCAGCGTTCTCTGCTGAACAATCTGTGAAGAGAGGGAGTGGTCCTTACAGGCCGCTGCTCCATGACGGGTCAGAGCCAGATTAACACCGACAGTCTGCAGCGTTCAGCGTTCTCTGCTGACAATCTGTGAAGAGAAGGAGTGGTCCTTACAGGCCGCTGCTCCATGACGGGTCAGAGCCCGATTAACGCGGACAGTCTGCAGCGTTCAGCGTTCTCTGCTGACAATCTGTGAAGAGAGGGAGTGGTCCTTATCAGCCGCTAGCTCCATGACGGGCTTCAGGAGCCAGGATTAACCTGGACAGTCATGAAAGCGTTCAGGCGCTTCTCTGCTGACCAATCCTGTGCAAGAGGAGGGAGTGGTCCTAATACAGGCTGCTGCTCCATACGGGTCAGCAGCAGAAATTAACGCGAACAGTCTGCCAGCGTCAGCGTTCCTCTGCTGACAATCTTTGAAAGAGGGGATTCGGTCCTTTACTGGCCGCTGGCGCCATGCACGGGGTTCAGAGCCAGATTAACGCCGACAGTCTGCAGCGCTTAAGCCGTTCCCCTGCTGACAACTGAAAAGGGAGTGGTCCTTACAGGCCGCTGCTCCCATGACAAGAACACAGATCAATATGTGCTATGAAGAAAGATCCGGACGGCGAGAGCGAGGGTCAGAGCCAGATTTAAACGCCGACAGTCTTGAAGCGTTCAGCCGTTCTCTTGCTGACAAGTTCTGTGAAGAGAGGAGTGGCCTCACAGGCCGCTTGCTCCGATGACGAGCGTCAGAGCCAGATTAACGCCGACAGTCCGAAGCGTTCAGCGTTCTCTGCTGACAATCTGTGAGAGAAGGGAGTGGTCCTCCAAAGGCCGCTGCTCCATGAGGGTCAGAGCCAGATTACGGCAGCCGACAGTCTGAAGCGTTTCAGCGTTCTCTGCTGACAATCTGTGAAGAGAGGGAGTGGTCCTTACAGGCCCGCTGCTCCATTGACGGGTCAGAGCCGATTAACTGCTGACAGTCTGAAGCGTCAGCGTTCTCTGCTGACATCTGTGAAGAGAGGGAGTGGGTGCCTCACAGAGGCCGCTGCTCCATGAGGTCCGAGCCAGATTACGCCCGACAGTCTGAAGCGTTCAGCGTTCTCTGCTGACAATCTGTGAAAGAGAGGGAGTGGTCCTCACAGGCCGCTGCTCCATGACGGGTCAGAGCCAGATTAACGCCGACAGTCTGAAAGCGTTCAGCGTTCTCTGGCTGACATCTGTGAAGAGAGGGAGTGGTTCCTTACAGGCCGCTGCTCCTGAAGGGTCAGAGCCAGATTAACGTGACCAGTCTGAACGCGTTCAAGCGTTCTCTGCTGACGATCTGTGAAGAGAGGGAGTGGTCCTTACAGGCCGCTGCTCCATTACGGGTCAAGAGCCAGATTAACGCCGGACAGTCTGAAGCGTTCAGCGTTCTCTGCTGACAATCTGTGAAGAGAGGGGAGTGTCCTTACAGGCCGCTGCCTCCTGAGGGTAGAGCGAGATTTAACGCCGGACAGTCTGAAGCGTTCAGCGTTCTCTGCTGACGTCTGTGAAAGAGAGGGAGTGGTCCTTACAGGCGCTGCTCCATGACGGGTCAGAGCCAGATTAACGCCGAAAGTCTGAGCGTTTCACGTCTCAGCTGACAATCTGGTGAAGAGAGGGAGTGGTCCTTACAGGCCGCTGCTCCATGACGGGTCAGAGCCAGATTAACACCGACAGTCCGAAGCGTTCAGCGTTCTCTGCTGACAATCTGTGAAGAGGAGGAGGAACATGGAGTGATTGCCAGCCCGCTGTCACGATTCGCAGGCCGCCTTTGCGATGACGTCACCACGGCGGTCGGAATCCCTTTACCCTATTCGGACGAATGTAAATATTGAAGAAGATGACGGTAGGCTGACGTCAATTATAGTATGAAAAGAGGGGAAACACAAATTACTTCATTGACAGTTGACGTTCTTGGACTTGGAGCAGGTACAACAGCGAGTTACTAGAATCGTCACAGAACTCAAACCATGTCCATACAAGCGGAGGGATGCTCAAGCCACCTTCGCTCCACTACAGACGCCGCCAAGGCGATATGATAGCCGTCTACCAAGCACCAGCTGTTCCATGGTGACGTCACGTCATGGTGACCTCCAGCGGCAGATTCTTTTTTAAATCATTGGGGGTTTCACTTAGTTGTTAAGAGCCCCTTTGCACCACATCACGTCATAGACGTAATGTTAAAATACCACATTATTGGGGCTGTAGCTGCAACCCCAATTAACACTAATGTTCCAAACATGATGGTGGCATGTCTCTGGACGCAAAAGAGCTCATTGTCATGCATAGGATCAGGTATGGTGCCACAAGAGGCCATTAATGGATCAGGTATGGCGCCACAAGAGGCCATTAATGGAAGCTAGACAAGTCCAGGGTCAGGACCCTCTCTCTCAAGCACAACTTTTGAGTCAGTTTTAAACAATTGGAACTCACTAACCCAAGCTGTAGCATTTGTATTTATTACATTTAAACCAATGGATAATGGGGAAAAATATTCAATGTAAAAGATATACAATTATAATTCAAAAGATGCCTTTTTGATGGTTACTGATTGCAGAATTTAAGAAAAAATTGAATGACACAAAAATGTTTCATCCATCATGACACAGTCTATCAAATAGAGTCAGGGGTGCTGAATTTGATGATGCCATTGCCACAATGCATCAACCCACTAATCAATATGTTCATCACTTTTAAGTCGTGAAGCCGGCTGCGCTGCCTGCCACTTGTTCAGGGACGTCACACTACTACAGTACTGTGTATGGAAGTCTGACGCCTCCCTACCAATACCGGTCATTTTCCATACCCATTACTGGAACGAGCATACCCATTTTTGAAAGAAGCATACCAAGTTATGGATATGGTGTTGCAAAAATGGAATAGCTCCCAAAATGAATCAAAATTACCATAGCTAGCTCACCCAACTGATGTGGCCTTAAAACTTCTGATTCCACTAAGGTACGGGAGTAAGGCGGTGAACTTCTTGATTCCACTAAGGTATGGGAGCTAAGGGTAACTTTCTGATTCCACTAAGGTACAGGAGTAAGGCATGAACTTCTGATTCACTAAGGTACAGGATTAAGGGTGAACTTCTGATTCCACTAAGGTATGGGAGTAAGGGTGAACTTCTGATTTCACTAAGGTACAGGAGCAAGGGTGAACTTCTGATTCCAATAAGGTACGGGAGTAAGGGTAAGGATTAACTTCTGATTCCACTAAGGTATGGGAGTAAGGGTGAACTTCTGATTCCACTAAGGTATGGGAGTAAGGGTGAACTTCTTGATTCCACTAAGGTATGGGAGTAAGGGTGAACTTCTGATTCCACTAAGGTACAGGAGTAAGGGTGAACTTCTGATTCCACTAAGGTACAGGAGTAAGGATGAACTTCTGATTCCACTAAGGTATGGGAGTAAGGGTGAACTTCTGATTCCAACTAAGGTATGGGAGTAAGGGTGAACTTCTGATTCCACTAAGGTATGGGAGTAAGGGTGAACTTCTGATTTCCACTAAGGTATGGGAGTAAGGGTGAACTTCTGATTCCACTAAGCGTACCCGGGAGTTAAAGGAACTTCTGATTCCACTTAAGGTTATGTGAGTAAGGGTGTAACTTCTGATTTCCAGTAGGTATGGGAGTAAGGGTGAACTTTTGAATTCCACTAAGGTACAGGAGTAAGGTGAACTTTCTATTCACTAAGGTACAGGAGTAAGGGTGAACTTCTGTTTCCACTAAGCTACAGGAGTAAGGTGAACTTCCTGATTCCACTAAGGTACAGGAGTAAGGGTGAACTTCTGATTCCACTAAGGTACAGGAGTAAGGGTAAGACCTACTAGGCCAGACTGCAAAGTATGGCATATTCAACAAGATCTTGTCAGTGCAGGCCAGTCCTGGCTGGTGCTGACTTATTCAAGCTGGTGCGAATTTGGTGTGGTGCGGCGCAGACCTGTAATGGTGTGGTGCCAATGCTGCGCTGCGGGCAACAGTCATACAGGTCAGATTAACTTAAACAAAGCTTTATATCCTTTTTTGCATTAGGAACTAGCGCTGAAGAAATGTCCTCTCGGTTTCCGACCCAAAAAGGGCGTTTTACTGGTTTTGATGGGTTGGTGTGGATCTTTGGCTGGTCTGATGTAGACTGGTGTGGATTTTAGGCCTGCTTGGTCGAGTCGGTGCACATTTTCGTCATGAGCTGGTGCACCTTGTCAACTCCTCTCCCACACTTTGCAGTCTAGCTACTAGGTTAAAGGGGTTGTGCTGATGACAAATGCAAACCAAAGAAACCATTAGACTCTACACATTAATGTACAATTTGGGAGCCAGAGCCACAGGCAAAAAAGTCACAAAGAGCCAAGTCATGGTGATAGCCTTTAGTTTTGTCATTTATGTGATGTTGATGTAGTAAACATCAATACACTGTTAGCATGGGGTAGGGGTTAAAGCCTTGGTCGTAGGCTTATCATGCATGCACAAGCGGAACGTTATGGGATCGCTCGGGAGCCCTCATGTTAATTTTATAGATTTTAACGCAGTTCTTACCATGCAACGCCATAGGCCTAATGTTAAAATTTGAAATCACTGGGGGGGGTGGAGGGGAGGGGCTCGGGCCCTCTCCAAGAGATGTAGTTCCATCCATGCATGCATGTCGGTTATGAGCTTGAGCATCACCAGGGCCAAAATTATGGCATTTGTGATGCATTCGTATGACTAAATGAATACATGAAACTTACCTGATCCACCAAATCAAAGTCAGGCCCATTAATTAATATCTATCGGGGACACATCAAAACAAATATCCGCTTGCGTGTGCAAATTGGGCAAGGCCACGGTATATCAGCCCAGCCTCCACCGGTAACAGTTGGTAGCACTCGGGCGTTTGGGCGCTCAAAAACTACTAGACCATAGGGTTCCCATGTTAAAGCGATGATTTTCAGACGAGTCTGGCTCGTAACCTATGGGACATATTTCAATTCCGACTTCTGCAACATATAGCTATGAGACTTGGCTACAAGGTTTCTATTTACCATTTTTCGATATTCTGGGCATACAAAAAGGTGAAATCGGCTTGGGGGGTTAAAAAATATCTGAGTGCCCAATGCCGACTGTGGTGTAGCATGGAAGTGGCGACTGCAGCGTCATCTATAATGCTAGTAGAAGCGCTTAGTTGCTTTGATTACCGCGCCATATTTCTACCAAAGATACTGAATTCTATCCTATTCCGACTATGCTTCAGTAGATTTGCTGGAAGCTGAATTCAATAAAAATTAAGATATAAGCTATGGAAATGCAAGTTAATGGATACAATACAATACTGCTTAATTTATCATAGACAAAATATTTTCAAAACAAATTGTATGTTGTCTAAATCATTTGCGGCGCTTTTATTCGTATGTCCTTGTCCTGACCTCCATCCTGGGTGGACGTTGGGTGGACGTGTTCTTCCAGAGCTCCCATATTTTGGACTAGCGGTAGTACCCGTGCCTGTACTAGGACACTTATAGCAAAGAAGTTATTGCCAACCCAAGAGAAAGTGAAGAAAATAGTTTTGAAATGCGTGTATTTTCAAAAACGGATCAGAATTATATTGCCATACTCAATTGGCGAGTCAACAAAAAGTCAAGGTCAGTATCCATGTCGAAAGCAAACACAACGGAGCGTGCGCTGGAATCTGGTCGGACGGAAGCCGACGAGACAATAATTCCAATCGAGTGAAGTGGTTTGTGGTGCGAAGAAAATTCGAAAACTGATAAAAAGAATGCAAGAGATGGAAATTGTGGGAAGGAAGAGAAAAAACAAGGGCAAGCAGATGAGGTGAAACAAAAACAGGGATGAGGACTACAACACATGTCCCTGTGGAAAGGTAGTAAAGGATGTATTCAATGCTGGGGCATTTTGAATGCGAAATTTGCTCAAATGGTTATCACCCAAAATTGTCAGGACTTAAGGAGGAGGGCCTTTAGAGGCAATAGGAGAGCCATAACTTTGTTTTGGCATGTGCAACAGGTGCAAACAGTTCTCAGGGAAATTACGAGATGTAGTCAAAGGGGTGGAACATTGACATTGTGCAAAGATACCCAAGATAGGATACACTCTCTGGAAGTTCAGATGGATGGAATGAATCCAAACACGGGAAGAGGTGGATGACTGAGCAGGATGATGGAAATGTAGCCAAGTCGTTCATTGGCAGAAGGAAGATAGTAATGTAGGATTGCGGTCAAAATTGGTCCAAAGAACATGAAGCAGAGTAAATGCCAGTAAGGACCTTAGAAGCGTCTGTTCAAAGTGGATGAAGGACGATTGCTGTGAACATATGCAGGACATGGTGAAAAAGCTGACTAACAAATTAGACAGAGAAAGTCTGACAAAGCCAGCCGCACAGGTGAAGGAATTACGTCACGCAGTCACTGATTGTTTGGAACAGGACAAACGGAGGCGGAACATAGTCGTGTTCAATGTTCCTGAACAAGGTAATCAACTCAGTCTAGGGTGAGCAAACATAAGGTGATCTTCGCAGCATTTGAAGAGCTTATGACGCACAGACTTTAAGCTGAAGATTCATCCAGAAAAGGTTTATACGAGTTGGCAAACCGAAGGAAGAACAAGCCCTAGGCTGATTGGTTGTTACACTGCCTGAAGAAAGAGATAAGTGGAAATATTTGAAGATGGCAAAGTCACTCAGATATTGCGGGTGGGACAGGTTTGAAAAGATATATATTGTTTTCCAGACTTGTCGCCTGCTGAGCAAGAACGGACAGGAATCTAGATTGATTGAGAGAACCGAAAAGAAAGCTGGTAAGGGAATGTCATCATCCACAGAAACCGAGCTGATTTGTTGTGCAGACAAACCACAGTAGACAGACAGCCACCGCAGCAAGAAATTGACAGTATCAGAAGAATAGTGGGGTGCGAACAAAGAGTGTAGTTGAGGAAAGAAAAGTGGGTAAACTAAAGTTATGTATACAAACGCAGACCAACTGCTCAACAAAATGCATTGTTTGAAAGTGCATGTCACTAATAGGGAACCATATATATTGGTTATCACCGAGGTCATCCCCAAAGCGCAGAAGAATCCCATTCCAAGGGCCTGTTTAGTCATTGAGGGATTTACTGAGTTTTTTTAACTTTAACTGTGATCTTTGTGGCTCAGCTCAACAAGGGAGAGGTATAGCAGTATATGTGAAAGAAGGACTGAAAACATATGAAGAAAATTGCTATGGATCATACAGGGATCAATTGTGGGTGAAATTGGTTCTAAATAACCAGGACATGTGTTGCTCGGGGCAATCTACGTAAGTCCCACATTTAAGCCTAGAAGACACAGTGCCAGATATAATATCAGTGATGGAACGAAGCCCACAAAAACAAACCCACCCTATCTCATTAATATGTGGGGATTTCAACATAAAGTGCATTGATTGGAAATTAGAAAGATTGCCTCCCAGGAGCTCCCCCAGCAACAGCTGCATTCCTTCCAGGATAAAGAGATTGTCTCCTCTTTCAGCACATTCTCGATTGTACCAGATTCCGATTGGGTCAGAATCCTCAAATACTGGATCTGGTATTTTCTAATGAAGAAAACATCGTACAAGATGTGAATTTCTTGCCAGGGTTGGGTCTCAGTGATCATCTATCAATACACTTTACGATAGCATGTGGAACAAATAAGAACAAGACTGTCAGAAGAACATACCAGAACTGGAAACAAGTTGATTACAAGAGAATTGAGGATCAGATCAGATTAAGCAATCTAGAGGAGAAAATCAAGGATCAGAATGTGCAAGAAGCATGGGTCACCATAGTTAGAGCTTTGGAGGAAATTGTACAGGTTGAGGTTCCAGTGCGTTGTTGCAAAAAGAAGCTTAAGACATACATGACTCTTGATGCTCTTGCTCTCCGAAGAAGAAAAGAAAGGTTGTGGGATATTTATAGATTAACAGGACAACTGGCAGACAAAAGAAGGTTTACAAAGGTTAGTAATGATTTGAGGAGGAAAACGAGGAAACTCAAATACAACATGGAGTGTAAGATTGCTGATGCAAGTAGAGCCAATCCAAAAGCTTTTTGGAATTATATAAACAGAAACATGAAAGTGAAACCAGCAGTTGAAAGCTTGAGACTGGCTGATGGGAGTTTTGCCCACACTGATGAGGATAAATGCAAGCAGCTCAGTGTTTATTTTCAGAGTATTTTCACAAGAGAGAGTTTGGGTAACATACCAGTCATGGAGGACAGAGAGTATGAGCAGGCTTTGGAAAAAGTCATGATACTGAAAGAAGAGGTGAAAGGCTGTCTTGAGAGATTGAAACCCAACAAGGCTCCAGGACTCGCGATGGCATCCACCCTAGCACTACTTAAGGATGTGCCAGCTCTCTATTGTGGCGCCCTTACAGGTGTGCTTTCATAAGTCCCTTCGAGCTGAAGATTTGCCCAATGCATGGAAGTTGGGATGCGCTGTGGTGGAAGCCGATATTTAGAAAGGAAGTAAACACGGAGTGCGGAAATTTACCGGCCAGTGAAGCCTGACGTCTGTTCGTTTCAAAGTAATGGAGTTCACTTGTTAAGAAAAGCAATAATGGAACATTTACTCAGCCAGGAGCTACTGTCTAAATACCAGTATGGGTTTATCCCGGGTAAGTCCTGTGAGGCTCAACTGCTCTCATGTACCAATCTGTGGACCCAACTGATGGAAAGACGGAGACTCTTGTTGACGTTGTGTACACTGATTTCCGGAAAGCGTTTGATGCGGTCCCGCACCAACGGTTGCTGGTGAAGCTGAAGGCAATACGGACTAGGAAAGGAGATCATAGATTGGCTGGAGGCATTTCTTTGTGGGAGGAAACAGTGTGTGTCAATCAATGGAGTGACATCTGANAAGAGAATCATAGATTGGCTGGAGGCATTTCTTGGGGAAGGAAACAGTGTGTGTCAATCATGAGTGACATCTGACTGGGTGGAGGTCACTAGTGGCATCCCAACAAGGAATGCGTGATGGGACCACTGTGTTTCCTACTCTACATCAATGACCTGCCGGGGGCTGTGAAAGGCAACAGCATCAGATTGTTTGCTGATGATGCAAAAATATTTGGTGCAGTAACCACCCCGAGACAGAGAATTAGACTCCAGACCGATATTGATCATATTCTAGAATGGACAGAGATCTGGCAACTACATCTCAACATTGATAAATGCTCAGTCATGTATTATGGGACAAAGTAATCAGTGCATCAGTATCAGTATACCTTGGAAAAGTGATGCTGAAAGACTCTGCCACTGAATGTGATCTGGGAGTGTTAATTGACCATGAACTCAAGTTTCACCTACACGTGGCAAAGGTTGTCAAGAAATGCAAATCATTGTTGGCCATCATAAAGAGGAGTTTCACTGCCTGATGAAGAATGATTACCAAGCCTCTATAAAGAATGATAAGACCCGTGATCGAGGTATGGGGAAGTAGTGTTCCGTCTTCCGGGGAGTGCTCGAGGTTCTATAAAGGAGATAAGGTTAGCTCGAGAAGATACAAGGAGAGCATGTCCAAAACTGGTCCTTGATCTCAAGACACAAGCATACCCAGAGAAGATTGAAACAGCTGAACGGTACTCACACTCTTAGAGTACAGAAGAATTCGTGGGATTTGGATCATGATCTTAAACTAATGAGGGTAAAACGCTGGCCGACGATGGTTTTTGTGCAGACACCTGAAAGAAGGAAGGCACCAAACAAGAGACATCACACCGTTAGACACGCACAATAGCGGTCAAGGGGAAACGAGTCTAAGAAGGAACCAACCTGTCTGGTGAGGGCAGTCAATAACTGGAATGGTTTACCGGAAGCTGTAGGTGATCACAGCTACAATAATTCAGCGTTCAAGAATCAACTGGATAAAGTTTTTGGAAAGTTTAAAAAAATTTGAAAAGACTAACCATTCAGTAAGCAATAGTGCTCGGTAAGGCTCCTGATCCAATACATATACATACAGAATCCTTACAGTACCAAGCTAGTAACTGGCTCATGTAGGAGGAACGGAAGTTACAGGCTAGCTTATAGCCTCTTTCCGAGAATTCAAGACTTCAAGACTTGTCCTTTAAAAAAAATGGTGGTAAAACTTATTAACCTCCCTCCACAGTTCATGGCCATGACTGTGAATGGTCATAAACTGTAGCCAGTTAACCAATATTACAACATACATACTAAAAAGCACAACTTTTGCTACCATATTTAGCCTGTGAAGTGTGAACCCTGTGATGTGATCGCGATGCATTTTTCCCACTTTACCTGTATATGAGCTAAACCCCAACCAGGTAGAGAAAGCCTCTTAAAGTTTGTTTTTCATGAGCCGAAGCGGAGCAATGCAAGTTGGCACTGTATTATATGTGGGCCTGTGGCAGCAGACCACTGGACCAGAAGACTTGTGTTGAACACTCAGTTTGCTTGCTCCCCTGTTCTGTTAAATAAGCAGGTTTGCACATTTCATCTTTATTAAATGTTGGGCATATCTGCAACAAGAACACACATATATTCAGGACATAGATATAGGTATCATGTCTCTCTAGCTGTAGCCCAGGGAAGAACTTTGGTTCAGGTGCTCCACCAGGTCAGGGGTTTAGCTTTTATACAGGTACCTATAGCCAGGGGCTCCGCCACCGGGGGGATAGGAGACGTGTCCCCCCCGAACCCAACATTTTTTGGCTTTTAGCATTAGACCTTTGGGCGTTGCATGTAAAGAATGGACTTTAAAAAAATGCCTATCCCCCCAACTTTCGGGAGGTGGCGTCGCCCTTGCCTATAGCTTAGTACGGGTATAGCAATCACAAAAAATGCAGTTTAAGCTTGATTATATCACTGGTACACTTTTTAGCCTGTCATAGTAGTAGTCATCTGACTTCTCTTCTTCTGTTATGGTCCTCCTCTACATCATTAACTAAGGAGGTGCATTACTAAAGTTGTACTGATTTGATACCTACTTTAGGTAAATAACCATAACCCTGGACATGTCCTGACACCAGACTTTTAATGCTTTTGACGATGTAGTGTGTCAGTATCATCTACATCACCAATATCATGAAAAGTCTGGCATTAGGACATGTCCAAAGTATAAGTTGTCTTTCCTGGTGAATGATTGTCAATTTTCCTCATTTCTGATTGCCAATTTTAACCAAGGTTAAACATAAGATCTACTCAGGTGTTTGTTGTCAAACTTACATCAATGTTGGTTTTGTCTTTTCCAGCTTGGTCACTGCCTCGTGTGAAACATGGCTGAAGTTGAGCAGCCTAGTGGAGATATGGAGGTGTGCTTGATTTGTAAGCACGGGCTGTTAAATGCCAAGGACATTCACGAATCTCGCACCCGTTTCTCCAAGACTCTGCTCGCCGTGAAGCTGGGTGAGTAGCTGCTTAGTACGCCACTGCCAAATGCTGGGATGGAATGTTGGCCTTTCGTTTTGATATGCAATAAAAAACATATACACTGGCATGAGGTTAGTTTTAACTGTTTGAAGGACTTCAAGTCAGGTATCACAAAGGGCTTCAGACTCCAGGCCTTTGTGATATGCTCAGCATTTTCCTGAACATAGAAAATGTGTTCAAGATGCATGGCAATGTGATAAGTATTTGTGTATGTGTATTCCACAGTAATTTCAGCATGGTTTGTCCAGAAGTAAATGTATGGCTGGCAAGGAAATGCATGTTTCGCTGGGTTGTCATTTTTTTAAAGATGCAATGTATGTTGTGTATGATGCCACAAACTCTTCATTTTAAGTCATACCACGATTTGTGACCTGGTGACCATTGCGTTACAGGCAAGATCATACAGTCGCCGTTCCGAAAAGATGAGGATCACGTGTACCGAGTCTGCTGCGGCTGTACGGAGCTCGTTAACGAAATAGATCAATGCGAGATCAAACTGATGGCACTCGAAAACGAGGTAAGAAAATGAATGGGATGCTAGTTCAACTGGCTGTCGTGTAGTCTCAGATCATTCGGATCAGGGTGTAAGAAATTAAGAATGGAGAATGGAGCATAGGGATCGTACACTTTCGTGCTTTATTACACCGATGTGACCATGTCTCACAAAGTTTCATGCACCGAGTTTGACAGTTGCACGCTGATTAGCTGATATCTCTGGATTAGGGTATTACCCTGCAGTTTGTCTGCTAGAATTGGAGGCGGGACGACGGAGGATGGTGCTATTTGTGCTGATCGTGAGTCAGTAGTCACATGGTCATTGTATGTCTGTGTGTGCGCGTGCGTGCGTGGGTCGGCTGCCGCTCCGCTGCCACTAATCCACCCCGCCCGCCACACCCTAGGTGAAGCTCAAGTACAAGATGCCGTTCCCCATCGAGGTGCACAGCCGCTCCAGCCATCAGGAGGCGTCAGTGGGCCAGCCGGCGCCCGGCCACGAGCCTGGCCAGCAGCAGCAGCAGCAGGTCGAGCCTGGCCGGCTGGTGGCGGCCGGTTCGCATCATCAGGACGAAGAGGTGACGGTGACCGGCGGCCAGCTGGAGCCGGCGCAGATCTGCCAGGTGCTCGACGCCGCTGGGGTCGACACCGGAGAGACGTACAGCATTGAAGTCGGTGGGTGACGCAGTGTGTGTGTGTGTGTGGGGGGGTCAGGTGACGGTAGAGGACGGGGCCGACCGTGTTCTGATGTGTTTCGGCTACTACAACTTTCGCTTTTAATTATAAATACTGCCGGCTACCAGGTATTGCGCGATCGGATGGTAGGGTCAGGGCGCGCCAGAGGCGGTTACAAGGGGGCATCAGGGCTATGACTCCCCCCCCAGGTCCATTAGGGGGCCAACATATATTTCCCTCAAAGGTCCTGTCTGGCCCTTGAATCAGGCCCAAGGGGCCCTGTAGGCCTGAGAAGACCCTCGCAAATAACCCCATGACCCTCTTCGATGGACACAGGGCCCTTTCAGACACAGTAAGGGCCTATTCATACCGACGGAGGACCCCTGAGGCCTGTAAGGCCTAGAAATATTATCTCATACAGCTGAGGGTCCCCGGTCCCTCAAGCCATCCAAAGCGATCTCATTAGGCCGACTGAGGTCTCTTAGCCAAACGAATCCCCCTCAAGCTGAGTGAGGCCCCATGGGCTACCAGAGGGTCAGGCTGTCAAATGATTCCCAAAGCCCACTGAGGCCCATCAGGCCGACATATTCGGTGGGTGACGCAGTGTGTGTGGGTCATCAGGGCTATGACCTCCCTCTCAGGTCGACTGAGGGCCTCTTAGGTCGACCAAGTGCCCCTCAAGCTGGCGAAGGGCCCCCCATCAGGCGGCCAGAGAGCCCCTCAAACCGACAGAGGACCCCTCAGGCCGTCAGAGGTTCCCTTCTATTGGCGGTCGCAAGGGAGGCCATGTGGGTCATGCCCCCCCCCCCTCCTCCAAAGGCACATGAAGGGGTCCAACATATATTTTACCTCCCCCATCCCATCCCCCAAAGTCACTTGGAGCCGAGGTGGGCCCGCCTTGACTTCAGGTCAGAGTGGACCCTCTTCTGGAGGTACGAGTGGGCCCTCTGGAGGTATGATTGGGCCCTCTGGAGGTACGAGTGGGCCCTCTGGAGGTATGAGTGGGCCCTCTGGAGGTACGAGTGGGCCCTCTGGGAGGCCAGTGGGGCCCGCTAGAGATCAGAATGGTGGTCATCCTGGAGGTCAGAGTGGGCCCTGTGGAGGCCAGAGCGGGTCCTCTGTAGGTTAGCGTGGGCCCTCTGGAGGTCAGAGTGGGCCCTGTGGAGGCCAGAGGGGTCCAATGATATCCAGAGGGGTCCTATATAAGCTGGAGAGGGTCCTATGAAGGCCAAAGTGGTACACTGGAGGCCGGAGAGGGTCATCTGGAAGGATCAGAATGGGCCCTCTGAAGGCGAGAGTGTCCGTTTTGAAGCCGGAGGGCCCTTCTGGATGCCAGAGTGGGTCCTCTGGAAGTCAGAGGGGGTTCACTGGTAACTAAAGGGGGTCCTCCGCAAGCCAGAGTGAGCCCTCTTAAAGCCAGAGGGGGCCTTCTGGAGGCCTGAGTGGGTCTTCGGGAGGCAGCAGAGGGCCCTCTGAAGGTGGAGACATGAGTGGGCACTCTGGAGGCAAGTTCAAACTTTGGTCTTAGGTCAAGGTCATTTGTGGACTTAGTAGCTCATGTTGCATATGGGGAGACGCACATTGGCAAGACAACCAAGTCGCACGTCTCTTTATCAATTATATAAAGAGCATTGGCAAAAAAAATGCTGGTGACCTCAGATGTACTCAGCTGGCCTTG
>VOPJ01015841.1:0-26708 GCA_014673585.1 Semibalanus balanoides | reverse complement strand
GCGGTACGCTCGACGCGCCATCTGCAGATGAAAAGTTATTCGACTTGTCGATTGCGCGTGTGATCAGGCGTGCATGTTATAGAGCAGGGGTCGGCAACCTTTTTAGGGCGCGGGCCGGATGAGAGATTTGGAAGCAGTCGGCGGGCGGGCTTTAAATCGATGCAATGAGTCATTGAGGTCAATGACGTGTCACATTTGGGGAAAACATGGACAGCGTAATTAATGCATTTCAAAAGTTGGTCTTACAGCGAGATGTTTTTGCGGTATGTCACATGTGGAATATGTATACCTTCTTAGACAGACTGCGCCAGCAGGCAAAATCTATCTAAAAATACAATAATGAAAGCACGTCTCAACTTCATTAGCCGACCAGTGTGCCCCACAACTATTTGACTTCTGAGGATTAAATTTGTGCCAGCAGGCAAAAGTGAGAATGAAAACATCACGAATGCACGCATACTGTTTTGTTAAATCATATTTTTCGATTTCTGAAGGCACCGCGGGCCGGAATACAATTGTAGTTGCGTTACCAACCGCGGGCCGGACGTCAGCCGGTCGCGGGCCGGATCTGGCCCGCGGGCCGGAGGTTGCCGACCCCTGTCATAGAGCCTTGCGTGCATGACTCCCAGTCACGCGTGATGGATGGCTCATGGACCAATCGGTAGTGGCGGATCCAGAGAGAGGGCATAGCCTCGAGGGGGCCTAATAGCCCGAGAGGGCGAGAGGGCCTTACAGCCGATCGAAGTGACTCGAAATAAACTTAACTTCGTTTTCAAGGAGATTGCGAGTAAATTGCCCACTCTGATCTCCAGAGAGCCCAGTTTGACTTTAGAGAGCCATTTTGATTTCCCGAGGATCCATTCTGGCTTGAAGAGAAGATCCATTCTGGCCTCATTCTGATTAGTGATTATCAGAGGCAAATTTTTACATGTGAAGGGCATATTTTGCACTAAAAGGGTTCATTCTTATCTGCATTTCGTCATGTCTTCAAGGGTCTGAGGGACCAACTTTTTGTGTGATTTTTGTTTTATAAATTTAGTCCGAATGTTTTGTATGGATGGATTTCCGAAGTCAGGACCCGCGCTAAGCAGAGCTTGTTGCGGCAGGCTGACCCCACCACCCGATCGTACAATTCATGTTGGTCGGCAGAATTTAGACGAAGTATTTACGTATACCCAGACAGATCTTGGACACGGTTCCGCCTCGTCTCACTGACGTCACGCTGACCGCTGCCTGGCTGCACCGTGGCGACTGTGCGACTGCTTTGCCTCACCTGCCGTCAGGCCCACTCCCAGGGTCAGGAGAATAATAGACGAGCAGCCGGGAAGCGACTCGAACCCGGGCTTGCTACTACCGAGGATAGTGTCAGAATTCCCAGCAGCTTATCGGGCCCGACTGAAGCTACAGGGGCGGACTGAACCTTTTTTTAAATATTTAGTCGAATGTTGGTTTGTAATGGATGGATTTCCGAAGCTTCGAGGACCCGCGACTAAGCAGAGCTTGTTGACCGCGTATGGGCCCTGAGTCCATTACCCACCCGATAGTACTTATTATCTGATTGGTTCGGCAGAATTTGGAGCCGAAAGTTTTAAACGTGCACCGGAATCACCTGGACACTCGGTCCGCCCCGACTTACTCTGCAACTGAGTCAACCTGACTTCAGTGCGACCGCTGCCACCGACCGCAGGCCATCCCAGTCAGGAGCAAATAGCAAGCGCCGAAGCGACTCGAACCAGGGCTGCCACTACCGGGATAGGTCAGAAGTCCAGCGCTCTCCCGACTGAGCTACAGGGGCGGACAAACCTGAGACCTGAGGCCTGAAGGGCACAAACTCCTGAGGGGGCCAATAATAACTTGAGACACTTTTCTACCTGGCCCCTTCCTTGATCGAATTCTTGATCCGCCCTTGCCTAAGAACTTTACTTGACAAAATATATTCAATACTTACGTAATACGTATGCCTCAAAATATTGCGAATTTCGAAAGTATTTAATTTAGTAGCAGCCTGCTTCGAAAAAATAAATACATTTAATGCGCAGTTGTGACAAAAATAAAAGCTTTTTTGGTGTTTTAAATCGATGTGTATGATGTCATCAGAAACAAATTGCGTGTATTGACCAATCAGAGATAGAAATTCTCATCACTGATTGGTTGATTTCTATGTCCGTGCTGCATACATTTCACAAGAACTTCACTGCCGGTTTACTGCGAGAGCTTTACGTTCCCCTACATAGCTTTACGAATTTATTTAATTTTGACGGGGCTCTTATGATTGCTACAAGGTCCTCTAACTGGTTGAGTTGTTATTAAATTACCCAATTCCTGCTTAACCTTAAACTTAAGGATGTTTGCAAAATTTATCAGATGGTTTTCTTCAGATCAGCGAATTTCACAGTATACTGTGGGTCTTGCTGGTGGCTGCATCTTCGGTGGTTATTTACTTCCACATGGACTGTTTCTGGACAAATATAAGCGTTTTGTTCAAGCTTACAAGTAAGTTGTTTTTTAGTACTGGGGTTATGGTCCAATCTGTGGTCACTTCAAAATGCCAGAATTCATGCTATTGTTTGTATGGATGAAACTGATGAACAATGACTGATATACCTATCCCTGTTATCTCAATTTTGCAGTTAGTAAATGACTGCTTTTCTAGCTGATTAACTGAATATTTATGCTTGCTTGTGACTTAGAATATAGTATCATGGAAATACCTGTATTTTGTCATGAATGGGGTTTAACTGTGGAAAGAAATGTTTCATAGTTGGGGCCAAACTACGGGGACGGCGATCTAAAATTGATCGATCAATAAATAGATGGAAAATGGGCGGAGCCCTTGCGCCCATATAGGACATACGATCTAAGGTTTAGATCGATTCGGTACATTACCACTTTCAAACTTGTTTAAACCTAGGTAGAAAACTTCATTCTCAAAACCCCAATATTTTTGCTTAAAGGAGGAGCAATAAATGGACTCTAATCGACTTACCTGTCTCTTGGAGAATGGCCTAACGCGATTCATTATGGGAACTCTGCCTTTTGAAGAGAATGTAAAAGCCATGAACATCCCTGAATTCACTATTTTGGTGTATCTTTTTACTTGTTTTTTGCTGGCAAGTATATTGTGATTTTATTTTACTCAATATAATTTATCAATGAAACCAGAAAAATTATAATTATGTGTATGGTTTCTAACTATACATATCGCTCAAGAAATAATACATTTTTGTTACATCTGCTAGCATTTCGCTCTCGAGCTACGCCATTTCGTCCGACTGTGAATCGGATGGATATATCAGACATGGTGAGAGTCCCACGGTGATATTAATTGATATAGGCTGATTGTATGTGGAGAGTTGACAATGTTATCTGTGCTCCTTAGACTTTTCTACAGCATTCAGGATACTCAATGTTTATTGTGATACGGTATAGGTTGTGTTCCTCGGCTGGAATTCGGTTACATAGCTTATTTTAGAAATCGGTTGGCGCCTTACCACCCTATGGATGGGCGCACTGGGCTTGAACCAACTTTTAATGTATTTTTTTGCTATCATAGTTTTAGTTATATTTTGGTTGTGGTTTTCTGGTGACAATAAGACGTTTGTCAAATTTCATATACATTTATCTGCATGGTGAATTTATTTAGGCTATGTACGAGTAGAAGAAGGGTTTCAGTGCTGTCTGTAGTGTGATTGTTGTTGTTCCGATGAATGGCTATTTTTAGTGGTTAAAACATAGTGATCTCACAATTGTTGGCTATGCCACTGATTTTAGGTAAGAATTTATTTATATGTAGTTTATTGTTACTTATATTAAGCATTCAGGCTTGCTGATTTTAACTTGAATTCATGTTGCGTTGCATTTTGATTAGAAGTGAACACGCTGTTATTCTACAAAAACAAAAGAGAATACTTCTCAAGAATAATTTCAATGACTTAAGCTGAGTCATCTGTAGCCTTATAGTGGTGCGACTTAATTAATTGAAAAAGTATGAAAAGTAATTGTTACAAGGTATTATCCCAGAGAGTTAATGTATTATTTCATGCTCAGACTTAATATCGAAAGATGGTTCATTAAATGTCATATTGCTTTTTGGTTGCTAGAATGCCAACATTAGTGTTTTTTATTTATTTAGTTTCTTAAGTATAATACCTACCAGACTGAACTGTTTTGATAGTTACATAGGCCTGACTGTGGTTTATCCCTTATCTCGCTCGCGCTCCACAGATCAGCCATCCTTCACATAGGTTGGAAGCAGTGGCCAAGGTGCGGAGATTGCGTAGAAGGGGTGGTTGAATGACTGCACTTTTGCCAGCTGGAGGGAGTAGGTTGTGGAAAGCCACAAATGATTATCAGCGAGTGCCTGATCACAGCAGGTTATGGAAGATCATTGAGTGAGGGCGGAAGTGCTAAAATCCACACAGATTGTACCTAGCCTGTTCCAAACGTGGTGATGGTTGTCCAGTTTTACGAGCATGAATGGTGATAATCTGCATTCTTGGACTGAACTTTAACATCCCGTGATTGTGAGCGAAATGGATATGCGCTCAAGGCACAGAGATTGTATGATGTCAGAGGGGAAAGAAAGTTAACATCCTGCGCATAATAACAAAAATATTGCATAATATTTCGTGGAAGTTGTCATTATGAATGTTTTATTCATATGTTTAATAAATGAAGTATACTACCCTTGGATTCAGTGTGAGAGGATAGATTGTGTTTTGATTCTAGTTTGCAAATTAAAGTTTGAAGTTGTGTGTTATGTAGCCATTGGCTCCAGTCATTGTGTTTGCTTCAGAGTCCACATCTATAAATGACTGTTTATGTCTTTGAATTGCAATGGCTGATGATTTAACATGCTACTGTTGTGCAACTAAAACCTGTTTGACCTAATACATAACTTCAATCGTGGCCATACCAGTGTGTAGAATGTACTGTTCAGCATGGCAAATGGCAATAGAACACTATCCTATAATCCTAGGAATATCATATAAATGCAGGTAAATGTGTGGGTGGATGGAAACACACACAGCATATTTATTTTGGATAACATAGGATACTGACATTATACTCAGTTCAAAACCTGCACCTCTGGCCTTGTTTCTCTAGCGTTCGGTATCAGTCACGAGGTCGACCGCTGTCAGTTTGAAATAAGAACGTTCCGTGAACATTCCACTGAGCGTATACTGGTAACATTTTCCATTTTTGAGAACAAAAGGTGTATAATCCATTGGCTTGGTGCGATCTAAAATTAGGATTAGCAGCTGTTGGTGGCGATTCTAAATTTGGATTAAGTCAGTCTGATTAGACGATCTAAATTGGTTGACATTAGCCTAGTCTATGTTTGGACGATCATAAAAATTGGATCGCCGGCCGTTAATTTGACGGTGCACCGATCAATATTTAGGGCTCGCAGTTATGGCAGGATTGCAAGAGTGAAGCTCACAATACATTTTTCCTGGTTATATGTTCCATGTTTTCTGGGTAACAGTTCATGCTTTTTCCCTTGCGCTCGTTTGTGTTGACGCATTCATTCGTCATGGGTAATTCTGTCTCTCGCGCGTTTTTTAATTTTGGTCTGCAAGACATGGCCCAAATCATGGACATAAACGTCTATATTTATTGACTCAGATCTATTTTTAGATTCTCCTCCCCGGTAGATTTAGCCCAAAACTAAGTTCACGCTTGATTGTTTTTTCAAACATGATGACTTATATTTTTGAAATACAACTTCTTTTCATAATGTCAAAAATAGCCATACATCGCGCCGATTCAGGACAGAAGAACATACATAATTAATTTGATCAAAACTATATGTGTACTCTCCGCATCGTCAAACGTGGCTCAGCCAATCAGATATTCAAAAGTAGTCTTGTAAGATTATTGTATAGTCTCTGCCCAGTGTGTAAGGCCCACATTCTTGACATTCTTTATTTAAGGCCCAAATTCCTTTGACAAAAAGTCCAATATATTCGGCTGGAGAGCCTTTCCAGTCCAGAAATCTTGCAGTTAAGGGTTTTTAACACAGCCTTCAAAACTGCTATCTCAATTCAAAACCCATGTTGAAGGTGAACTGTTTCCTTTAAGTTAAATTTATGTTTTTCTACATTATTAACTGTGTTGTTCATTTGTGCTTTTTGTGGGCTATGGAGAGCATTCCTTGGAGCTCTATGTTTTTTTTTAGGGTTTTACAAATTGTTGAAGTCATAACCTTCTTGTTGGATGTCACAACCTTCTTTAGAATGCACAAATATACTGTCAGCTTGTTGGCATTACTTGGCAATCTGATCTCAGCACTTCAATAGTGTTGACTGAGACAATTTTTGATGGTCTGGACTCTGGAGTTTCATTTTGTTTGGATTGTGTGGTTTGCACTTTGCATCCATAACAAGCTTTTATAGGCTTGGTTCTGTCCTTGGAAGTCTTTCCAATCATAATATTTTGCCATGTGTATTGTTTAAGATGGCCTCTTGATCTGTATAATAAGACAAAGAGATGGTTTAGTGTTTCACTTTTACTGTAGCCTTTAACTTTTTCACTATAGCCCTAGGCATTTATCACATAGCTAAGTTGGTTTACAAATTACATATGAGCTAGTTTATTATTATATTAGTGAATATCATTTATAATTTACAGAGAATTTGTTCATACAAAATAAATATTATGTTAATTGATCATTGTTTATGACACTGCCTGGGTTGTACCAATCTGACTACTTGCTCCATGGATTCTTTGCCAGAGAGGTGGTCTTTGTGAAGCTGGGTTAATAGGCCACGGTTTTGGCCTTGCAGTCACACTAGCTCCCTTTCAGTCTGTAGTAAATAATACAGATTGGTGAATATTAATGTAAATGGAGAAATCACAGCCATCACAGTCCATCCTTATATAACTTCTGTATATTAATGTAACATTAGCCTATTCTAACCTGTCACTGGACAGGAAATCCCTTTTACATTGAGCCCAAAGTGGCCTAAAGCTGATTTTGTTAACCCTGTCTGTGCCTGTTTCCGCACCAGAGAGGGTATTCCTGTGAAGCTGACCCCCGAGCTGACCCGGCACGTGGACGCCGTGCTGGACGATGCAGGCGTGGACGCCGACGAGCGCAGCCGACTGCGCTTCTTCACGGCGTTCGGAGCCGACCCGTTCCACGCCGGCGGCACCGGGCTGCGCTGGGGCGCCGTGGTCGGCCTGCCACAGACCTTCTCACTCGCAGGCCCCGAGGAGCTGGTCAGCAGCGGGTTCGCGGTCAGTGGCGAGGCGAGATAGACGAGCTCAACGTTCACGGCTTCATAGACTGGCATAGCGAAGAGAGGTCAGGTCGTCGGAACATTGACCTACCCTATGATGATGCCAGTTCTGTCCATTACAAGGCCTATATGCACTCATTGTGTAAAATGTAGGCGGTGCCTGCACTCCACTAACACGCGCGACCGCTCCTCTATCTTGCTGAGTCACTAGTACCTCCTTAGTTTTGCGATACAAAATTTAAATCGCTTTCAAACAACCTCACTTGAGTTTTTGACGTCGCTTAGCAAAGAATATACGGCTGCAACTCACGAAGTGGGATGATGTGGCCCCTTTACCGCTGTCTATCACCTCACGTTTGTAAGCTGTTCAGTGTTGACTGACCCCTGCCCTGACCCTCCCCTCCGCGCGCTTGTGCGGCAGAGTCGAGTTGGCGATAAGTCAAAGAACTCAGGACTGGCAGGTCGGCCGGATGGTTTTGAATAGGCGTTTTCTCCATTATTTAACTGCAACCAGTGATGGCACTGCGAGTCCTGATCGAGCCGCTACTGGCTGAGCCAGCGCGGTCGCCAATCCCGCGAGCTGTTGGCACGTGTCGCCGCTCGCACGAGTGCTTGTGGCCGAGGTTACCGGTGGTCATTGGCGCGCCGCGCCTCTTTCGCCAACCCTTCTTGCTGCGGACGCGCCAATCAACCGCAAACTTGGCGTTCAGTGCGACCCGGTAGCGGTCCAGGCGGTGACGAAATGTCTACAAGAGTGTGTCGTAACCATTTTGTGAATTGGCACCTAATATTAAACACAGCTGTGTTGTCGTTAATTGGGCGTTTAAAGGAAATAGTTCACACATTGGATTGGTTTTTTGCAAGACCACAATGTTGCGGAATATGATATATTGGTTCAACCTCTTCCACATCTCGCTAAACTTTAATGTTATACACCTATGTTCAAAATAGGACTCTTTACATCGCGTGGCCCGATTAGCGACAAGAAGGACGTAATTATTAATTTCATCAAAACTATATGCGTACTCTCCGCAACGTCAAACGTGGCCTCAGCGCAATCAGAATATCGAAGGTTACTATATCGGCGGTGTTTTTAGTCATCCACCTGCTTATCAGCCTCTCTGCCCAGTGCTGACTTGTGTGTTGTGCAGCAGGGCCAATTACGCTCACGCTAAACGTGCTATTTCCAAATGACCCCACATTCCTTCGACAAAGTCAGGAGTTAGAGAAAATATATTCGGGCGGAGAGCCCTTTCAGCCAAGAAACTATAATAGTTGAGGTCGTTTTCAAACACGGGCCTACAAAGTACTGCAATTAGACTATCTCCAGTTCAAAAACCATGAGGTTGCAGGGATATATATACTATTCCCTATATACAATAATGGGTGTCCGACCGAACATCCTCAAGATTTGAATCGGACGTCAATTCGTTATTCCTTAATTAAACAGCATCTGTTGCGGCGCCTAAACCCGAAACCGCCTCCACTACGGTTTCATCTTATTAATCAGGTATTCTGTTCCATCCCCCCTCCTACTTTGACCCCAATAGCACCCCTGTAGGCGAGCCACTAGTTTGTCTACTTTCTCACCCCTGGAGTTGCCCGAATGGCAATGGGTGTATAGATGATATCCCTGGTGGCAATACTCAACTTCTGAAATGTACATCAGCTGCAACGTTCAAGCACACAATGTCCCCCCACACCCCTAAACCTAAAACAGCCACAGTGTCATCCGACCGTCACCAACCTCAAGATCTTGTGATATGACAACCTCAATAGTCCGCTCTGGCGACGCTTTGGTTGTGTAAGTGGTGTGTGAAGTACTCGAGAATAATTGTTGATACAGAATGTCCAACCCCACTTTTCTTGTTTCGTCCAACCCCATGCTAAATACTCTCGACGCCGCTCCGCCCCCGGCAGACGCTGCTATTGATATGTACTCTGTATGTATGTCGCTGATTCTAGGGTATATATCAACCGGCCCCCGTCTGGTCACCGCCACCGATCTTGTCAGCATAACGTCAGTCGACATGCAGCGACCGAGCTCGGGCCCGCTTCGCTGGGGTGGGCGGGGAGTTCTTACGAAAACGTAACAGGGCGCCCACCATGCAACAGGTGCCCCTTCAAAATACCAAATCTTCAGTCTGATATATCACTCAGCTATGTTAATACGAATTACATATTCACGCGTTTCCTTATGCTGTCGTGTTTTTGCTTTGTGATTGTAATATCGGTTCGTTGATCTGCCCACGGCAGTAAAGTTGCGAAATGACAAATATCACAGCAGGGAAACGGCCTTCAGCCAGTTTCGACAAGTACACCAGTGAGTCGTCATCCCGTTTAAGGATGATGGATCTGTAAGCTGTGTGCGATAATGTTGTGTATGACATGGCCCAATGGCGGTTCAAGTGGTGATGTGGGAAACGGTCGTCATTCGGTTAAGGCCGTACCGTTGACGCCCACTTTCTGCCTCCCGATGGATGGGGCGAGTGTACAGTGGCTGAGAGCCGAACCGGAAACCTTTGAAGTTTGGAGGGGCACCTATCAATAATCTAAAGGCCCCTGGCATTTTAATGAAGAATCAGCTGTTTAAGGGAATAAACGTCGAAATTCGCGCGCTCGCGCGGCGCAATTACCTGCCAAAATGTTACTGTGATGCAAGCTGCGTGACGACGAGTTCATTTGGGTTTACTTTTGCGATTAAATCGCGTCGTGCTAGGGTTGATTGACAGGCGAGAGCCAGCTACATCGGCCGTACGCAACGAGCCGCACGTCTGCGTGAGCCACGCATGCCCCTCACCGAGCGGCTCGAGTCGCTACGGGCCTACTGCGAGAAGCACCACCCGCGGGAGGAGGTGGGCGCGCCGCCGGCAGAGGCACCCTCGGCAGGAGCCGCGCAATGATGGCGTGGGTGTGTCTGTGTGTCTGCCGCGGTGTGTGTTACGAGTGTGTGACTGGAGTATGGGGTCGATGTGTCGGCGACAGTAATTGTGTGGCCTGCCGGATTGGTGTATGCCGCTGGACGTCAGCGCTGTGATGGGGAGCAGCTTTACCCTGCAGACGTTGGTCGGCGTTACCTCCTGCCTGATAGCTGCTCTCATTAGGTCTGAGTTTCGTTCTGTGGTTTTGTTATTGATTGTGCGTCAGACTTATCAGGAAGGGAGCTCGATGCGATGCCATTTTTCTACCGCCGAAGCAACTGAGTCAATGCGCTGGTGGGCTTTTGTGACGTTTGTGTCGGCAATACATCGCTGTGAATCCGAGTCAGATTTGTGTGGATCCGGTCATTTAATATTGCTATTTTCACGATGTAAGCCAGCAATATACCCGAGTCTCTGACATTCTTACCATAGCCTGACACTGACCTCTCTCAGTCAGCCACTCAAACACAATCTCCGCTGTAGACATCAGCGGTACATTACCCGAGTTAGGCTGACACCAGCTCCTTTCCCGAACACTGCCTCGAAATTTCACTCCTACCAGCACGGGCTCCGGCTCTTCTGATGGTAGGCCACCCTCCACTCGCCCCTACCACCAGAATGCTGCCTATCTGCAGCGCACCCGTCTCCCGGCCTGCTGGGTCAGACGATCACGTGACACGCAACCGGCCGACCGTTCCAATCGCCCCGCCGTCGCTCAGGGCCAAAGCCGGACCGCCGGACCTTGCCGTAAATGTAAAGTTACCTTAGTTGCCACTGGCTGCAAGACCAGCGCAGCCCGCCCGGCGAGGCACAGCACACCCCGGCCCTATTGTCGAGTTATTGATATCATAAATCAAGCTGCAGATTATAACCGAAGGTTGTTTTTTCTATGTTGAAATAACACTATTCTTTAGTACAACTATCTGCAGGAGCCACCGTAATCGTGTTTGAGATAGGTGACTGAACACACGAGCGGATCACGCCCGTCGCCCGCGGAGAAGTAAATCCCTTCTGGACTGAATCTTTGACGTATATTCTCCTGAATCTCTCGACGTATATTCTCCTTTTACGTTTTGATTTTTCCTTTACGGGAAAAAATACCTTTCCAGTCGAATCTGCGGCAGACGGCGCAGATGCTAAGTGGCGCGTCATTCAAATGTAAACAAACTTATATAGCACAATGGCTGGGCTTGTATTTGTGCTCTTGGTTCGTGTATTCTTGTGCGGGAACTGGGAAGTAAAATGAGGTAATTTGTGAGATGTTTGTATACATTTTCATGGATGTATGGTTTCCAATTATTCCAATGTTCCTAAACACTGGGATGCTGTAAATTGTATTTGATGTTATATCTAGGTACTTGCTATATATAGCAGCTTAGCTTACGCTTAGGATGTAATGTTTCTCAAATTCAAATGTTATTACAATTACCTTTTTGTTTTTGAAGATTGCTACGGTAGTTGAACCAGCTTGACCCAGGCTAAAATTGACATTTACAAGTGTTTTGTTTTTTGTTCCATTGAACAATCATTTAAGCACCTATTGGTCCTGATGTGTTTGTTTTGATTTCAATTTTGGAGTGAACTTGAAAGCGTGAACAAATTGTATTGAAAAACCATAACAAAATGTCTAAACACTGGGATTTTAATGCTGTTGGTATTATTTTAGTGTGTTGGTTATTGTCCTAGTACATGGCTGGGGCGGCTCCATTCACCTCAGAAACGTTGTTATCACGCTACAAAATATGAGTGAAAGTTGTAGGCGTATTCACAAAAGCTGTATTGTGCCATATTGTATATGACCACAGTCTCATCAGTGAAGTACTTCCGTGCAAGCCTGGTCCTTGACTTGCAAACACCGTAAATGAGGAAAGATGTTGGTTGTTAGAAAGAAGTTTCAGAAAAGGGCAACAAAAATGGTAAATTGTCTCTTTATAGTATGCCTTTAGACAAATTGTGGGTATTTTGGTTCACTTAGATATATAGAAAGCTCTGAGAGAGGAGATCTTATTGAAGTAAATCAAATGTTGAATGGTCAGCACTTCTGGGTATTTAAAGGGAATGTTTGAATTCACGTAGGGAAATCGTGAAGTAGGTAGGTCATCAGCATAATACTCAGTTAATGAAACAAAGTAAGAACTAGGCTTTACGTCAGTTCATTTTTCAGGCAGAAGGGTGGGTGTTACGGACCTTTGGAATATATGCTACCGGGGTGATGTCGCTACTTGCAAGTGTCACTTTGCCTTCCCTTCAAAATTAGATTTAGATAAAATACTATACAGAGAAAGGGATTAGTTCAATTAAGTACTCGTGGGATTAGACTTGTTTTAGGTTAGGTGGGGATTGGAAGCTGGAGGGTGAGACTGGTGGGCGTTCTGGGGGATATGTGCACCTCGTATGGCCCTTGGAGGCCTCTTGTTTGACACTCTTTCTTTTATGTTCTTTATGCTCTCATATTCGACATTGCCAACAGCTATTGGGCATTGCGTAGAAATCTAGGGATCAATGAGGCCTCAACTCCGCGTCAAAAGTTATTAGGGGCATGTCCGTCCATGACAAGTTGCTTTGATGTCAAAACACAAGGTAGCGATGAGTTCTGGTCACTTGCTACCCAGTAGACTTACTGGAACCCAGGCACATCCTGTATCCCCGGACTTGATAAAGCCTCCATCAGAATGTTACAACATTGGACCGTCAGTATTGTCTGCATTCTGATACGCACTGAAAGAAGTCAATGAGGAGTTCAGACAATATCCGAAGATCAGACTTTTACCTACCTAATGCTGAACACAATTTTTTTGGGATATCCATACCTATAGTATTTACAAATTGTGTCATTATTTGCTGTTATTGCTATTGTTTTTATTATTTTCTTCATGAGACAAGTCAAGTGATATAAAAAAATTGGCATCTTTTCATTCACTAGGTATGGGTTATTGCCTGCTCAGAGTAGGGTATGTAAATAGTATTTCGCTTTTCAGCTGACCCGTATGGAGGCATAAACAGTATCACACTACTGTGTGACAGCATGTAGATCTTAGATAGGCACTTGTTCAACAAGTCTTCTGAAGTAAACAATGGCTAACAAGGAACAAGGATATACATTGAGGGAGAAGACCCAGGCCACCAGGTCTGAGGGTTCAGTTGACCTCTTTGTAACAAAACTAGGTAAGAATGATACAAATTTTCTGCTTTACAGAAATTGAGTTCATCCGATTGACATAAACATTCACTCATAGAACCAAAACTGCATGATATATTTCAACTAGTTGTATGATCACTTATCAGCTATCATATATCTTAAATACCTACCCGATCATCTATTGCATGCAAAGTTGTATGTGATCTTTCCTAGAATCATTGGTAATCAAGAGTACCCTACACCTCAGTGATCTCCCCTGCTGCCTGTGCCCCCCAATGACCCGCCCCTGCTTCCCTACCCCCAGTGACCCCTCCACTGCTGCCTCTGACCCCTCAGTGACCCTTCCCCTGCTGCCTGTGCCCCTCAGTGGCCCCTCCCCTGCTGCCTGTGCCCCTCAGTGACCCCTCCACTGCTGCCTCTGAACCCTCAGTGACCCTCCACTGCTGTCTCTGACCTCTCAGTGGCCCCTCCCTCACTGCCTCTGACCCCTCCCTCACTGCCCTGACTCTCAGGCCACCGTCTGCCGGAGATCCGGGAGCGCGCGGCCGACTCGCTGCTGAGCGCTATCTCGCTGGGCCTGCTGCCCGTCCAGCAGCTGGTCGCTCGGCTGCGCAGTCAGGTGCTGCTGCCCGGCTGGGCCGGACGCCAGCAGGCGCTCCAGCTGCTGGACCAGATCACCACGGTAGGCGCAGGTCGAGCAGATGGAAGCAGTTTTGGGCCGTACCAAAGGCAGCAAATGATTCAATAATCGAATGCATTTGTGTCGTGGATCACCTGCACATTTCGCGATTCGGTGTAGAATCCGAGCCAACAGACTAGTCAGGTTTCGGACCTCTTGCCCACCAAGCATTATTATGCAATAGCTGGTAGCAGTAAAAGATCACAGTACCAGATGCCGTGATGCACTTGGCAACAGTTGAGTAACTAAATGTAGTACTCACGTTGGATGAAAAGAAAGACGAAAAACTGAAGTCCACTCGCTGAGAGTGTCACGCCGGTCACGTCACGTCTACCTGCACGGCCGCGGGTAGGCCACAGTCCTCAGACGCACCACACCAGTCACGTCACGTCCACCCACACGTCCGCGGGTAGGCCACAGTCCTCAGACGCACCACGCCGGTCACGTCACGCACACTCCACAAGTCTGCGGGTAGGCCACAGTCCTCAGACGCACCATGCCAGTCACTTCACGTCTACCTGCACGTCCGCGGGTAGGCCACAGTCCTCAGACGCACCACGCCAGTCACTTCACGTCCACCCACTCGTCCGCGGGTAGGCCACAGCCTCAGACGCACCACGTCAGTCACGTCACGCACACTCCACACAGCTCTCGAGACAATTACTTCCTCTCTCTCCGTTCACACACAGCGAGGCCGCCGACCCACCGCCGCCCCGGGCAGCGCGGCCGGCTCAGCGCAGAGGCGCAGTCAGCCGGGTAGTTAGGGCGGGCAACACTACACTAAAACTACTGGGTAGCGTGTTATGGACATTATGGTGACGTTCTCTGCTGTGCGTCATCCTTGACTTTGTGATCTGTGTCGTATTCAGAACATACCTGGTGACGGACAGCGGCTGACTCCCGAGCGAGAATACTCCCCGGTCCGGAGAGTTGGCGGGGAGCACTCCCCGGTCCGGAGAGTCGGCGGGGAGCACTCCCCGGTCCGGAGAGTCGGCGGGGAGCACTCCCCGGCCCGTAGAGTCGGCGGGGAGCACTCCCCGGTCCGGAGAGTCGGCGGGGAGCACTCCCCGGGGATGACCGGGAGTGTTGGCAGACAACCCTCCCCGGTCAGAGGAGCCCCGAGTCAGGCGTCCCCGAGACACGGAGACCACTCAGAGCAGGTTAGTGGGCGTCGTGTCCCCTTGCGCTGGGATGTCCGTACGGTTAATGCCGAATTCCGTTTTCCGAATAACGCAACGCACTAAACAGACAAGCTGAAACGCCAGGCTGTTGATTGTTCAGATACGTTTAGCTTCTTTGGGATATCAAGCGTCTATTTGTACCTGTTTACGGCGGTCTGATACCGCCTGTTACGTCTTGGTCGTATGAGGATGTGATCTGTCGTTTTCTCCAGGCAATAGATCGCGTTCTACAGAAATGCCGAATAGAGCTTGCCTTCTTGTCCGATATCTGCGTCGTGCTACTATGATCGCTTCGTGACACGTACTCTGGGTGCTGTCAGGTCGGCGATGGACCGGACCTGGGGTGTTCCGGAGACTTTGTACCAGTGGTGTTCACCGCTGATCGAGACAGCACCATGCTGGATGTCAGGTCAGTTACCTTCTCCCCCGACTGCGACGTTTAGTACCTGGTGAGCTGCTATTGTCATCTGTAGATATGACGGGATGATGTTCGAATGAACGACGCTGCAGCTGTCATATCGTTGCCGACTGTGTCGCAGGCTGTGCGCGCGAGTGACCTGACACCAACACACGCTGTCGGCAGAATGTTCCGGTCTCCTGACAGCTCGGACGGAGAACAGGACGATGATTCAGAGCCGGTGGACACGGATCAGGCGCTGGAGCCGCCGCACGAGCCGGACATCATCCACAGTCTGCCCTGGAAGGTAGCCACCCGCGCGGCGGCGAGCTCTGTATCCTTGTTTGGCCTTCTGCGGAGATCTGGACGACGTTAAGCGTTTGGGTGGGCAATGCGTTTGGGTGGAAAATATAGCAGCTGCTGGGTCGCATTACATCGGCAGTCGCGGGTTGAGAGTGCCATCCTTCTGGCATGACGCTATGCTTGTAACCAGAAGGTCTGGTGTTCGCGTCCAGTCCACGTCGTATTTTATCCACCGGCTGTCGTAACGCCCGTAGCGCTGTAACTGGGGTCAGTAGCCTGGGCCGCTGACAGTGCTCGCCTGACCTCTCCCTGCCTCCCCCTACCGACAGAGTCTGGTGGAGTCTGACCTACACGTGCTGACCTCCACGGCGACCTCGCTGACCTCTGGCGACGGTCGCGCCGTCCGCCAGGCGCTGCAGTTCCTCAATGACGTCACACTGCGCGACTTCCCCGCAGAGGTGTTCCTCCAGCGGCCGGCACTGCTGCAGGTATGACGTCACACTGCGTTCTAGGTGTTCCTTGTTAACATCAGTCGACGTCGCCCAGATTCTGTTGTGATCTTCCACCTGCTCGTTGTGCCGTAGCACTGCCCTGTGTCTGGCCTAGCTGCTTCTTTGCTCTGCCGTTGTCAGTTACCGTTTGACGGTATGATTGTGTTTGTGTCTCGGCTGGCGGTGATGTGACTGTGTGTCTGTGTGTCTGTGTCTCGCCATGTGACTGTGTGTCTGTGTCTCGCCAGGCGGTGTTCCATGTGCTCGTCTCCACGGAGGAGTCGGAGACGGACGTGATCCTCTCCTGTCTGGAGTGTCTCGCCTCGCTGACCGAGGCCCTGCTGCAGCGCTGTGAGGTCCTCTCTGCACCCGACACCCGCCAGCCCGCCACCCTGGTACGTTCCCCACAGACAGCGCTGCGAGGTCCTCTCTGCACCCGACACCCGCCAGCCCGCCACCCTGGTACGTTCCCCACAGACGGGGCCGCTCGCTCTCTGCAACCCCGCATCCTCCAGCCTCCACCTGGTACGTTGCCCCACAGACAGCCGCTGCCAGGTCCTCTCTGCACCCCGACCATCCGCCAGCCTGCCACCCTGTACGTTCCCCACACCTTACAGCGCTGCGATCCTCTCTGCAACCCGACATCCGCCGCCTGCCACCCTGGTACGTCCCCACAAGACAGCCTGTTCGCTCTCTTGTGCCCGACACCGCAGCCCGCCAACTCGGGTTACTTTCCCCACAGAACGGAGCCTCGCCGTCTGTGCGCCGTATACCCGCCAGCCCGCACCCTGTACGTTCCCCGCAGAGGGCCGCTCGCCCTCTGTGCCCGACACCGTCAGCCCTCACCCCTGCTTGGCGTGCCCCGCCAGGCAGGGCGCTCCCCTCTTGCCCACTACCCGCCAGCCGCCACTCGGTGTAGCGTTCCCCACAGACGGGCCGCTCGCCCTTGGCCCGATACCCGCCAGCCCGCCACCCTGGTAGTTCCCCCGCAGCAGGCGTTCGCTCTCTGTGCCCGCCACCCGCCACCCTGGTACGTTCCCCCCACAGACGGGGCCGCTCGCCCTCTGTGCCCATACCCGCCAGCCCGCCACTCTGGTACGTTCCCCACAGACGGGGCCGCTCGCCCTCTGCACCCGACACCCGCCAGCCCGCCACCCTGGTACGTTCCCCACAGACAGGGCCGCTTGCTCTCGACCCAGGCAGAGGAGGCTGTCTATGGCGATGTCCGCGATGCTGGTATAGGTAGCTCCCATGATGTGAGACGATTAGATTACAGCTCTGTAGACGCTAGCTTGTTCAATGTTCACATGTCGTGACTCTTGTTGGTTGTTACTTGGGCTGTTCAGGTCACATTCCAGTTCAGTCCCACATCCCGACCTGCTGCGTCGCCCTGTCACTATCGGCTCCTGTTTCTGTGACCCTGACCGAGTCCACCTCTGACCAGCTCTCCTTCCGTCCCCGGTAGGCTGCCGGTCCCTCTCCAGTGGAGGTGGCCGGCGCGCTGCCTCTGTCCACCTTCTGTGGACAGCTACTGAGCCAGGCGCTCAGCTGTCTCTATGTGCGCCACTGGGCGGTGCTGGTGGCGGCGGCTCGGCTCGGTGCCGCAGGCTGCCGGCTGGCGCGCCGCACCGTGCCGGCCCGGCTCTGGACCCGGCCCAGCGGGGAGGCTGAGGAGCAGGCGCAGCAGGCGCTGATGAAGGCGCTCAAGGTCAGTCACACGGCGGGGAAAGTGATGCGGTAGCCGGGATGTGGTGAGGCTGAGGACGGGGAAGTTCGAAAACGCTGGTATGACTGATTCACAGCTGCTTTCATAAGGTTAGGCTGTTAACTCGATCGCATTGTTAAGTTGTGGAAGTTAGACGGTTAACTATATGGCAATCATGATATTTCTGTCCTGTCATAACGCTAGCTGTAGTTCAAATTTTATTTATTCATTTATTTCTCAATATCGCCGACGGGATGACCCATTGATGGACGAAGTCAAAGTTTAATACGAAGTCAAAGTTTAAAACGAAATACTTATTGTTGTCGATGCCAAGATACCAAAATCGAACTGCGGCTGATCCCTGTCCCTCCCCGCCGGACAGGTGTTTGACGAGGTGCTGCGATGGCACCACAAGTGTTGTCAGTCGGGCGACAGCGTCCACCTGCACCGCGCCGGCTGGCTGCTGGCTGCCGGACTGCTGGCCGACGCCTGGGCGGCGCTACGTCCCCCGGCCGGCTCCTGGGCCCGCCGGCACCGTCTACTGGCCGCGCCGCTGCACGCGCTGCTCGACGAGCTGCTGTTCGCGCAGCAGCCGGCGCTGCACGCGCGCCTGCTGCGCCTCGTCACGGACGCCGGCTGCGCGCGGCTCTGGCGCCGCCTGCAGCGGCTGCGCGGTGCGATGAAGGCGGCGCGCCGGCTGGCGGACGGAGGCGGCAGGGCGGACGCACTGGCCGCGGCCGCCGCGATCGAGCTGCACGGCGGCCGTGACCTGGTGGAGCGCGCGGTGGCGGCCGTGTGCGATGCTGGGTCGGTTGGTGTGACCCCGGCGGAGACGGCGGACCGGCGGGAGAGGACGAATAAGAAGGAGAAGGAGGAGACAAAGGACGCAGATGATGATGCGGGCTGTAGGTTCCTGCTGCGTCTCCTCAGCTCCCGTCTGCCAGCTGTGCGGACGGCGGCGTACCGGCGGTCGGCGGCGGCGGCACGAGCAGCTCTCCGGGACACCGGCCGGCGCACCGTCCCCGTCCTGCTACAGCCTGCCGTGCTGGAGCTGGCGCTGACTGACGGCCTCACAGACCGGCACACCGAGTCGGATGCCACCGACCTGGTGCTGTACGCCGTCACATCGGAGGCGTGGGTGCCGCGACTGCGACCGGTGCTCATCACCGCGCTGCCGCTCTTCCTCTGTCACGTGACCCGGCCGCAGCTGACCCGGCCGCTGAACCACGTGATCGGCCTGTGCCGCGCCGAGCACCTGCGCAGCGACCTGATCCTGACCACGCACCGGAGCCGCGCGGTGCGCCAGGACGCCTGGGGCCGTCTCGTGGCGCGGCTGAGCGCGCAGAACACCACCGCGGAGCTGCTGCCCGACCTCAGCCAGCTGGGCGACTTTGACCTTGCCGAGCTGACGCTGGTGGACGAGCCGCCGCTGGTCACCAGCCGGCGCGGCGAGGTCAACGACGTGCTGACGCTGACGGCCCTGCTGCCGCTGGCCTGGTGCGCCTCGGCCGCGCTCGACGTCCGCCGCGCCACGCTGTCGCAGCTGGCCGTGCTGCTGCAGGACCCCGACCTGCACCGCGCCTTCCTCGACCATGACGGGCTGCCGCGGCTGCTCAGCAGCGTGACGCGTGCTGTGCTGCGCGAGCCGGACCTCGCGCACGACGTCAGTCTGGTGCCCGACTGCGTGACTGTGCTGCGCCACCTGGCGCTGTTCTCCGACGGCTGCCGGCACCACCTCGGCGACGACCCGCAGCTGCTGCTGCTGCTGGTGCGCGTGCTGCTCATGTTCCGACTGGACGGCCGGGTGCGCGCGGCGGCCGCGCAGCTGCTGCTGGCCGCCAGCCTGGACACGGCGCTGATGTGCCGTCGCCGGCCCGGTGCCCACACCTGGGACGTGCTGGTGCCGGAGGCGATGTGCGAGGCCCTGCGGTTACCGTTCGTGGCGACTCCGCGCCGCCGCCGGCCGCTGGGCCGCGTCGCTGACGAGCTGCCGGCCTCGGTGCTGACGGAGCCGGTCACAGTGGCCGGTGAGCGGGTCAGTGTGACCGGTCTGCTGCGCTCCGCCTGGAGTCTCGCCTGGCACGGCGAGCTGCAGCGGCCGCCGGTCGGTGTAGAGTACAGCGAGGAGCTGCTGATGCCCGAGTGGCAGCTGGTGGCGGCGGCGGCCGGTCGGCTGGAGCAGACTGCGGCCGAGACTCTGCGCCATCTGGAGGGCGTGTCGTCCCACACGGCGGCCCGCGTGCTGCTCTCCCAGCTCGGGTGTTATGTGACACTGCAGCGACAGCTGGCGGACACGGACAGGTCAGTACCCTACCTCGGCCTAGCCTGAAGTTGTGCCTTAAGTCTTCAAAATATCTATTGACGCTCTTGAGCAGTGTTGGATTTCTGGCCGGTTTCTGGTCCGGTGCTTTGCTCTCTTTAGTGAGTTACTCCCGTTTCGGCCTCAGCCTTTCGGGTTCAGCGCACTCTCAGTAGGATCACGCGCTCCCACTTCTGACACCACTTCGGTCCGTTTCTGTGGGACCTGGACAGCGAGGGCCTGTGTCTCCGCGTTCTGTCGTGGACCCGCTGGCTGTCCGTGGCTGAGGCGACACCTAGCTGAACACCGCCCTCCACGAGCCGGACCGGCGGTGCTCGGCCGCCACGCTGCGGCCTGCTTGCTGCTGCTGCGCCGCGGACGCGCCGCTGCCCGACAGGTCAGTTATACGGAGAGGAGTTGACACTGACAGCGGAGAGGAGGGACTGACAGCGGCGTCAGTGTCAGTCTACAGGACATGGCGGGAAGCCCGGGCGTGCAGAGAACGGGGGACGAAACCTGACTCTGTGAGACCGATTTCCTGATCGGCGGTGGAATGTTTACTCTAAACTCCATGTCATGCAAATATATCTTCATTTCTAACCAGCACAGCGGCCACAGCCGGATAATATTTTGCTGCCGACTGTGTGGTTGAAAGGACCCCGCTTCACGGTTTCCCTCCATTCGGTGTTGGGTGCCGGTCATCACGCTGCGAAGTATTACAGCGACTCGTAACACCGCTGCCGATTGTACCCAGGGTGGGGCAGATAAATTGGGACATAATACATACTTTTTTCTTTAAACAGCATAACTCGGACAAATAAATACACAGAGCTTTCAAACTTTTCACATGTATTCGAACATTCATTTCACATAACATTACTCGATGTGGGGACCATCGGCTGCTTGGACCTGCTCGATTCGGCTCCTGAAGCGTGCGCACGCGCGCCGGGCTTCCTCCGGAGAAATGGCCACCGCTGCTCGCCGGATGGCCCTCTTCAGACTGGTAACGCTGCCATGGGGGTAATTATTGGCCTTTTCCTGCATCACGCTCAACAATAAGTAGTCGCAGGGGTTGAGGTCCGGCGAGCTAGGGGGCCATTTCTCCTTCGGCACGAAACTGGGTATCTTCCGCTTCAGGAAATTTACCAGCTGAGCTGTGTAAGCTGTTGCGTAGTCCTGCACCAGTACCACATCCTTCAGGTTGTCTTGCTGCTCCAGCCAGGGGATCAGGACCTCCTCCAGGATGTCCAGGTAGTCGGTGGTGCCGATCATCAGTCCAGCAGATACGAATTGAGGGGGCATCACGCACCTGTCACCGCACCGAACACCATCACAGAGGCAGGGTGCTTGCTTTCCAGTACCGGAGTGACTTCAGCGGTACCGGTAGCGATGACTCGGAAGTTTTGACGGTTGGCCACTTCATCGACGGTTAAGTTTTTATCGTCCACGAACACCGTCACGTGACTTCCTGGCTCTTTAGGTGGTTTAACAGGTGCACCGGTGCTCGTTTTTTCGTGTCTCATTGATTTCAGTCAGTAGGGGTTCCTCGTCCTCCTGACGTAGCCACTGCTATGTCCAGGTATGTTCACCGCTCTTCTAACGTTCCTGCTGCTTCACGTAGGCCGCGTCCCGTGCCCACACCCATTTTTTTTTTTCAAGAGGGGTCTTCGAATTCGACAGAATCGATATTCAGGACCAGCCAGGAACCTTGGGGGCCCGCTTTTATGTTTGCCTGCGATGCTTGTTGGGTACGTCTAGAGGATCACCTGCGGGGATCCTAGCTTTGTACAGTTGCGGTACACGGGTGACCTGGGGAAAACGCTGGGCTGAGAATTATGGCCTTGGCGGTCTTGGCCCGCACGCCAATAAATCTTCAATGGTTTGTCGTTTGTCTTTCCTCCATGCGTCTGAACTACAAATGGCCCTAAAAAACCAATGCCAAGTTAAATATAATTGTTCAATTGATAATGTGCGAAAATTTATGCCAGATCCTCGGCTAAACGTATCCGTAATGGAAAAATTAATTTTGTCCCAATTTATCCGCCCCACCCTGTATCGCGCAGCTATGGTGTAGCCGGCGCCTGATGCCCGCCGCTCCGTCTCGGCAGGGCCATCTCGCTGCTGTCGGAGCACAGTCGGGTGTTCACGGACACACTGGTGCGCGCCGCCGGCCACCACCAGCCCGGGGAGCAGCAGACGGCGCTCAGAGGTCAGTATACCGGGGGCACGCGGGGAGGGGGGGGGGGTGCCGGTCACACCAGCCCGGACAGCAGCAGACGGCGCTCAGAGGTCAGTTGGCTGATGGGACTGCCTGTCACTGGCTAATGTCGACAATGATCTCCGATGTGTGATAAGTTGACGTGTGGTAAACAAGTGTTGCCGTCTTGATGTCCTCTTAGGTCCCTCCCAAACTGCTGTGTTCTTGTAAAATTGACTTTGATGTGCGCTTCTCAAAAGTTTTAAGACGTAGTATTACCTCTGATCTTCTCAACCAGCTCCGAGTTCCTCTGGCTTCTTCTGACTTACCGTGACGTCACACAACTCCTCTGACGCTGTCTGATTTCCACACCGTTGCCGTCTGACTTCCGATGACCCCCCTGATCTGCTCCGGCAGCGTTGCAGCTGCTGGCTGAGCTCTGCTGCCGCCCTGTACCCGGCGCCGCCTCCCTCCTGGACGCGCTCACCAGCCAGGCGATGGCAGCTGCAGCGCGCGCCGGCTCGGAGCATTTCTACAGCCTGGTCTCTGTGCAGCGGTGCGCGGCGCTGCTCCAGACCGCGCTGCTCTCGCCACACCCGCTGCCGGAGAGCCTGCTGCCGGCGGTCAGACTCCTGCGGGACTTCAGCGCCGCGTTCCTGCCGGCGGCCGGCCGCACCGACAGCTGCATGGGCGCCGGCGTGCTGGCCGCGGCCGCCCTCTGTCTGCCAGCGGTGACTGAGCGGCGGGAGAACTGGACGGAGGAGTGGACCTCTGCCTGGAGCGCCGACGTGCCCGACGGCGGCCGGCTGCTGTGGCTGGCCGCGCTCTGGCATCATCACCAGACCCAGGTGCGCTGGGGCGGGCTGGCCGCCGCGCTGGGTCTGACCCGCTGGCCGGAGGGCGCCGCGCTGGTGACGCACCAGCTGCGCCACCTGCCGGGCGGCTGCTGGGGCGCCGCGCTCGGACTACTGCTGGATGCCGGGGAGGCGGCCGCCGTCCGCGAGCAGGCGGCGCTGCTGCTGGCCAGCCTGACGGCACACCTGCTGGCAGACGAGGACGGCCGGCTCGGCGGGCCGGAGGTGGCCAACACGGACGCTGAGGTGTGTCTGACGGGGCCGGAGGCGCTGGTCACCCTTCTGGAGCACGCCGACTGGAGTGGCCAGCTGACACGGCTGGTGGCGCAGCTGCAGACGGGCGCCGCCTCAGAGCCGGAGCAGACGGTCACGCCGGGTCTGGTGGCCGCCGTGCTCCGGTTCACACACAACGTGGCCGTGATGAGCCCCGTGGATGTGGTGGGCGGGCTCACCGATACCGTGCACACGCTAGTACAGTGAGTATACACCGGCATGGGAGGACAGGGAGGGACTGAGTAGTCATGCTAGTACAGTGGGTAGGCAGCTTTACATAAACAGGACATACGCCAATCTAGAGATCACTCACTGGATATGCACAAAGACTGGAGATCCGACATGCTGCTACCATTTCGCATGTGGGTCATACATGTGCCCTGTTGAGAATGTAGAACGATGACTAGTACGCTGTATGACTTCCGTCACCCTAACCGTCATCATGAACATGCTGGCTGACGCACGTGACTGTCGTTCCCAGGTGCAGTGACGCGCTGGGCGTGAGCGGTCGCTGGCGGGACTGGCCGCCGGCGGAGATGGCGCCCTGCTGGACGGAGGCGGTGCGGCTCTGCTCTGCCCTGGTACTGCTGGAGCAGCCCGGCCGGCCGGGCGCCGCCCATCTGCTGCTCTGCGATCGGCGACTGTTAGAGGCCGCCGCCGGCACGGCAGTCGCCACAGGAGGTACGCTGTTCTGCTCTGCTCCGGTGGTCTCGTCCAGGGCGCCGGAAGTTTCCGAACGTTGGGAGGGCCGGAGACATTTTAAGTCTGTTCTTTTCATGCAACGCCCATAGGCGTAATGTTAAAATCTGAAAATGTTGGGGGTGGCTGATCCCCTGCTCCCCCCCACCCCCCGGTTCCTGCGTCCTTGGTCTCGCCGATACGCACACAGATCCACGCTGACACGCGTCGACTTTCGATTAGCTGCAGTCTGTGATTGGAACAATGCTAATTGGAAAGGGTGGATGATTACTATCAATTTTGTTTTGGCGTTTGCGTGTCATATTTATCCACTTTGTATGCACAGATCACCGCCTGTTTGCCATCAACAAAGTCTGACTTATTTGCCCTTCGTAATGAGGTCCTGTCTTCATATCATTTGTTAACCGTGCTCCTCGTAGACTTTATGCCCCCCCCCGACCGGCCCCTCCCTGACCCCCCCCCCCCCTCCACCAGACAGGAGCTGTGTGAGGGCCTGTTCTCCCTGCTGCTGGCTCTGCTCTCTGTCGGACCTCCCCCCCTGACCCCTCCCCCCCCCCTCCCGTCCACCCAGACACGAGCTTGTGAGGGCCTGTTCTCCCTTCGCTGCTGCTTGCTCTCTGTGCGACCGGCCCTCCCCCTGACCCCCCTCCCCTCCCCGTCACCAGACACGGAGCTCTGTGAGGGGCCTGTTCTGCCCTGCTGCTGGCTCTGCTCTCTGTCGACCGGCCCTCCCCTGACCCCCCTCCCCCTCCCCTTCCACCAGACACGGAGCTGTGTTGAGGGCTTTCTCCCTGCTGCTAGGCTCTGCTCTCTGTCGACGCCCCGCCCTGACCCCCCTTTGACCCCCGGGACACCCTCCCCCCCCCCTCCACCAGACACGGAAGCGTGTGAGGCCTGTTTTCCTGTGCTGGCTCTGCTCTCTGGTCGACCGGCCCTCCCCCTTGACCCCCCTCCCTCCCGTCCACCAGGACACGGACTATTGAGGGCCTGTTCTCCCTGCTGCTGGCTTTCTGCCTCTCTGTCGACCGGCCCTCCCCCTGACCCCCCTCCCCTTCCCCGTCCACCAGACACGGAGCTGTGTGAGGGCCTGTTCTCCCTGCTGCTGGCCTCTGCTCTCGTCGACCGGCCCTCCCCCTGACCTGACCCCCCTCCCCTCCCCGTCCACCATGACACGGAGCTGTGTGAAGGGCCTGTTCTCCCTGCTGCTGACTCTTGCTCACTCTGTCGACGCGGCCCTCCCCCCTGACCCCCCTCCCCTCCCGGCGTCCCCAGACACGGAGCTATGCGAGGCCTGTTCCCTGCTGCTGGCTCTGCTCCTGTCGACACGGCCCTCCCCGACCCCCCTTCCCCTCCCCCGTCAGCAGACACGGAGGCTGTGTGAGGGCCTGTTCTCTACTGCTGCTGGCTCTGCTCTTCCGATCTCCCCTCCCCGTCCACCAGACACGGAGCTGTGTGAGGGCCTGTTCTCCCTGCTGCTGGCTCTGCTCTCTGTCGACCGTGACGCCGCCTTCTCGGCCAGCGCCGAGCTGCTGCACAGCTGGCCGGAGTTATGGCCGGCTCTGGCGTCAGCTCCGTCATTACTACAGCCGCTGCTGGCCACAGAAGCTTCTCGGATGCTGCGGCTGCGGCCCGGGCCGCCGCAGCTGGCCGGTCTGGAGGCCGCTGGCGATCAGCTGTGCGCGGCGCTGCTGAGTCGCGGCGCCGCCGGCCGCGAGCCGCTGGCCGCTCTGCTACTGGTCAGCCCGGCCGCCAAACGAGCGGCTTTACAGAGCCAGCTGCATCGGAAGCTGACGGGGCAGCTGAGGGAGAGGATCGCGGCGCTGGTGACGGGCTCTCTCAGTGTTAAAGCCGCCAGGAGCAAGGTCAAGGTATGGTGACGAAGGAAGGCCAAAGTAGTATGAAGTATGAACATACGGGGACGATCAGATGGTGTGAGACGCATTCTCCCACTTGGTAAGAGTGATGATGATGATTGGGGCTTAATGGCGCCGCAACAAAATAGTTATATGGCGCCCATTTGGACAAGAGTGGTGCGACGCGCTCAACTAGCTTTGTTTGAAGGATGCCTTGCAATATGGTGTGTATTTGTCTTAATGAATCGAGGCTTCAGTCTGTTCCTGTTGTCTGACCCGACCAGATTAGCCATCGATCTGACCTGCTGTGACCCATCATGACCTGCCGTGACCTGCCGTGACCTGCTGTGACCTATCGTGACCCACCGTGAGCTGTCCTGACCTGCCGTGACCTGCTGTGACCCAACGAGACCTGCCGTGAGCTGTCCTGACCTGCCGTGACCTGCCGTGAGCTGTCCTGACCTGCCGTGACC
>VOPJ01015840.1:0-26725 GCA_014673585.1 Semibalanus balanoides | reverse complement strand
TTGCCCGGGAGAATTGTGCCCGATTGCACAATGCAGTCAAGATACTCCCGTCTTGTGGGCAGCCCCTCACTACCGGTGGTGCCGGTTCCGGGGATAGCCGCCCGGATCAAATCCCTAGGCTCCGAGAGGAGGGAATCCCCAGGGGGTGTCAACCCCAGGCCCCTCCCCCCGTCCCCAGCACCATAGTCTCCCAGTAATGGCGCAAGGCCGAACTGGATGGAAAAAACTCACAACTGATAAGAAAGGAATGCCAGAGGTCAAAGTTGGATCAGTAGAGGTGCAAAATAAGTAGCAAATAATTATTGACGGATTTTATTTGTTATTTTTCTACAGAAAATATAGCACCTCCTAACCGACAGCGCTCGACACTATTGGCACCCTGTCCAGAGTGTGAGGGGTCAAGCCTCAGTTAGGGGGGCAAACGCCAGGGGTGGGGCCCTGAGGGACGTCGTTAACCCCACTTCCCCTGTCACCCCATCCCCACCATGCACGGTCACGTATGTGGTCGGGACGCTCACTGGCAAGGGTTATATCACACCTTCCTTTCAGCCATTCTACGTGTCGAACAATCCAGTCAGTTCGATTTCATGCCTCGAAATCCCACTGCGCATTACGTAACAACTGCCAGACAGCCCGCAAGCGCGTCGGCTTGGTCAGCGCGGTACCCAGTCACTTTTTATCCCCACTCCTTCCCCTCTCCACCCCAAGCTTCGAAGCAGAGGTCAGGCGGTGGCGCACCCCCTTCCGCGTGAGCAGCGTGCGTTAGGAAGTTCAAGTGTTTCTCATTCCAGCACTGCAGCAAGCCCGAAACACTCGTCAAATCTGACCCTGCCGGACTGCACGCCACCTAGGGAAGAGTTGCGCACTACTAGTTCGGATTTTTAGACTAGCCCTGGGACGGAACTTTTGCCATAGACTGTACAGCTGTACAAATTGCTTTTGCAACAGTCAAAATACATCCATCTACAATGAAAAATCGAAAATTTCGCGACGCTTCGCGGCATGACACAAAATACGTAATTGTTTAATGATAGAAATTTGAATAATGGGAAAATGAATGAATTAAGCGTCTGGCAGTGCCCAAAAACCTTAAAAAAAAAACGTCTGGCAGTCTTGGCGGTACCAATTTGCTAGCCCCAGGTCCCACTCCCCTCATAAAATATTAATTTGCAAGTGGGCTAAATGTTAAGCTAGTTTGCCGATTTCCGATAATGGTGACGCAAACGCAGAGACGCGGACATCGGCACCAGGTAGCTGCTTCTGCGGTGTCCAAGTTGCTGGACCAAAATGCTAATAGTGGGACCAGACCAGGACCGTCTCCCCAAGCCATTTCGTCCCCATGTCTCCAGATCCGGCAGGGACCATTTATGTGCGGAAAGCCGTTCTGCCGCTCGCTGTTTTCAAACCATTTGCACTGTTGGTTGATACCAATTGTATGTTGCAGTGTTGTATGTAAACAGTTTATTATTACCCCATATACCTAAGTTATTAAACACTTACTGCCACCGGTCATCGTGATTTACTATACGAATAATTTGTTTATTAAAAACTACATTAATTTCAATATTTTGCATCATACCGAAATGTGCAACCAGGCATAGGGGTTATCTGAATCTGGTTCCAATGTTAAATTTTCGTTTTCCACGATCTAAAATAAAATTTTACACCGCTTCGCGGCGTCACATCGGTCGCCATCGTCATAACGAAGCCATCGCATCGTTTTCAGGTTCATGTAACGGTAATTGAATGAATGAGCATGTTTATCTTTTTTATTCTCTACAAGTGAACCGCCTATGTTTTCTGGGTTTTATACAGGCAAACCCTAAAAATTTCGCGCCGCTTCGCGGCGCTAATAACAAATACCTATTTCCTTTTTCGATATCCAAAGAAGTTGAGAAAAAAATATAAGACATCGTGTGGTTGCAAAATAAAGCGGACCAAATCCAGGAAGAAATTCAAAATTGGGGGTAGAAAAGGTCCGCTGAAAACGGTTTGCCCCCCCCCCCCAATGGCCAGCTGGATCCGCCCTTGTATGACAAAATGACCTCCGGCAAAAGCGATATGATATAAACTACTAACAGTTTCTATACCGCCCATGTGTTAACGGGAACAAGCATCTATGATTTGTCCTACTATTTTTGAACTTTGCCAATTATTTTTTTCAATAGTAGGTATATAACAAATATTTACAATAACTACTTCCAGAATATTGGCTATCATCATCAAATTGACCCTCGCCCTACGGGAGCTTTTCTCACCTTTGCCATACGGGGGGCTGACAGTCCCCCCGGTTAACTTCCAAATCAAGAACAATACAGCAACGCGGTAAGAACCAGCACGTTGCCTTGGATGATAATAATATTTTGCCTTGGACTTAAATATTCTTAAATATTAAAAATGCTGATAATTCAAAGGAATTTACATTATGCTGACGATCTACAAAATATTTATTATTATTTGCGGTTCATCAAATACATAAAAATGGTGGGTAAAGTATCGTCCATTGCACAGCTAATAAACGCTCGAAATTAAAACGAAAACCAAGGAAACTTCACTCTAGAAACGACGAGTAGATAACAAGTACACATTCCGGCCACATATAATGCGTCTTCCTCAGACTTCATGATCCTCCAGTTAGCCGATATCGTCTGACGGTATGCATCACTGACCCAGCGCGCTCTCCCTGCCTGCAGTGGGTGGCGCACGGCCGGATGGGCGCCTCCTCCCAGCGCACCAGGTCTCGAAGCTTCTCCCGCGCGGCGCCGGTGCCTCAGCAGCGGTCACCCCCACTGTACCCTCCTGAGGCAGGACAGCTGGTCCCCCAGAGAGGCGGGGGGACGCGGAAGAAGATTCGGGGGGACGCGGAAGAAGATTCAGCTCTGTCTGTAGCATACGAGGTTAGTGTCTGTCATCCCCACTGTACCCTCCTGAGGCAGGACAGCTGCCCCCAGAGAGGCGGGGGGACGCGGAGGAAGATTCAGCTCTGCCTGTCCTATACGAGGTGAGTGTCTGTAAAATAATGACTGCTATCGAAGGTGGCAGCAAGCCGTCAAGGCTGACAGGCGATGGTAAGGTAGAATTGGATATGACAGGGCGAGTTCTGACTTTGAACCGGTTTCGCGGCCAAAACCAGGCCAAATCAGTGTTTTTGTTTAACTGAGAAAAACCTATCCGGACAGGTTTTTCAAGAAGAACTCGAATCTGGAAGCGAAAATAGCAAGACATCAACTATTCCTTTTTTCATCCCGTGATGGCTTATCCCTGATCATTTGGCGTCTGCGTGCGGTTGCCATGTACAAAATATAGTTATTACAAAAAACGCGTTCAATCGGCGAGAAAACCAAAAGGATTTGTAGGCAGGATGTTCAGGTACGATATATTTTTTAGTCGATTTAACGCGTTTTGTAAAAACTTTATTTTTACAAGAGGGTGATTTTTACAAGTTGAGGTCAACAACAACACGAAAGCAGAATCCACTGATCTGATAACATGTAATTTATTGTATGATGTCATAAACTATATAACAAAGAACTGCTCTTTCTGCACAGAATCGGTCATGTATGTATGTATTGACATTAAAACACTCATTCCAACATAAAATGGCTATTCCGAGTGTCGAGTCGATAACATTAAAAGGTGAGACATGTTAAAAGGCACTCATAAGCAGCATTCCCACAGGCAAAACATAAAAGCACACAGGCAAAACATAAAAAGCACACATCCATACACACTACACATTCATCAGTCCAGGCTCACTATCAGCTAAATTATTGCACAGTGCATGCTTAAAAGACGCGAGCGACGAGTTTCGGAGTTCCAGAGGTAAAGTGTTGTACAGTTGGCGCGATACTGTTATAGAGGCGCCGCCCTACCGCCTCCGTTCCTTCACGCGCGGGAGAGTCGTCCTGACGAGTAGAACGGGAGCGAAGAGAAGAGTTGCCTGGATATGAGAGCCAAAGCTTGCGGTTCGCCCAGTAACTCGTATTTTGTGAAGCCAAGTAATAGAGTGCTGTTGTAGAGCAACGGGCAGTAGCCAGCCAAGTTCCTCACGCACGTCCGATATATGATCAAATTTGCGACGGCCGGAGACAACGCGCATCGCAAAGTCCTGGATTTTTGGAGGCTTTATTTCACACAATCCGCCACAATCCCGTCATCTTCAAACCATCGAATTATTCGTTTTTCATCTAAAAGTACCTCTTGCTGCCATATTTTCAAGAAAACTGTCATGGTCAACTATTACCTTTAATATAGTCGATCGGCATGTACAAAAAAAACGTATGACGTGATCGCAGGACTAGGGCGGGCATAGTTAACATTAACCTTTGTCTAAGCGTAGTATTTTTCAACTCGATCGGTATATGAGCTTTTCCAACAGGACCTTGTCATCGGGTACGGATAAGTTAATTTAGGAACTGACTACTGATTCATTCTCACTGTAAGCGCGTTTTCACTTCGTGTGAAGTACGTGCAGAAACAATTTCGTATTATCTAAATATTAACGCGAAATGGCGGAAAAAACGAAAAGAACTCTGTTTTATTCGGGTCTCAGTCTGACTTCGACATTGAAAAATCCCGTGTCTTTGTCCGACCCCTGGCTAGACTCTCTGTCCAGCTCACGAGCGGAGCAAACTTCAGCTATGTGCTTAGGCCCCCATAAAGCCTTGGCACGGAATTTCTGCCATCCGAGCTGCAGTTAAATGAACAGCGTGCCCGAGGAGGTCGCCCCAGCACAAAGAACGATCCACTGCTGCGTCTTCTTTGTCGGTGGGTTATGGTTCTGATCGGCCAGCAGACCGGCAGCGTCGGTGCACGTGCCACGGGCCAACCCTGCCGAGTGAGAAGGATCGCGAGTCCGCTGCTTTAGGCTCGACCTTTGGGCACGCTCCGAAAACAAGCTCGACTCTGAATCTTAAAGGAGTGATTTACATGATGTGAAATGATCCGGTGAGATGAAGTAGGCTTTTTTGGGGAAAGGCTAAATCTGTTTTCCGTTAATGGTTTGTTCAAGCGATGATGTGCTACGAGAAACGGCAAGTCTCCGGTGGTTGGAAACAGTTGCTAAGAGGGCAGAACCTGGCGGATGTAATCGGCTACTTCTCCGGGAGATTATGGTGTTTATGATATAAATGGTGTTTATTCAATTATTTATTTTTGCCAGACATCAGAAATATAATGTGTATAGTCAATTATTTTGAAATGCGGGATCAAGTTTAACTTGCCTAAAAGAACGGTCGGTCGGGATAAGGGAGCGATCCAATTTAAAGGAACACTACCACCTTCCCAAAAATTATCAAATGTACGCCGCTTGTGGTGCTAAATATGAAGTAATTGCTGCCGAACACGTTATGACATTGTTTTTTCTCACAAACAGCTCAATTTCATTTAAAAAAAATTGGGCTGATGACTCATATGACATATAACATATTACCCTGCCATTGTAACCGCCTAATGTTTAATGGCCAAAATGGCAAAACAAGTTGGACGTATCATTAAATTTAGTAAAGAGTGACGACGTCATCGAAATTCAGGGTCCCCGTTTCAAATACACTAGGGACTGGGATGTTCCAGATTGTCAAAACCAAACCAAAATTTATTTGTGAATTCCGACCTCGGTGGTGGTTTTAATACCATTACTTAACATAATTGCAATGCCTAGCACGGAAAATGGCTATCTCAACTCAAATATAATGTTAAGGTGGCAGTGTCCCTTTAACGAAAACATAACTTTGTTAGTAACACACCTATTGCCACATTTGGGTAGCAGGACAATGCCAATTTGCCAGAAAGGAGACTTGTTTTTAGTGTTCTTTTCCAAGGTTGTATGTTTTTGTTTTGTCATGTTATCAAGCTCTTTTGAAGCACATCGTAGCCGTATGTATTCTGTCTTTGTCTGCCTGTGTTGGCGTGTTGCTACTTGCTAGTATGTCCAACTTATTTCAGAGTCTTCGCTTTTTCACGCACGCTCTCTCACTCTGTCGTAAACATAACTTTATGACAGACATCATTTACTGTTCAGAAGCCAATCTAGGTCGAACGGAGTGTTTGCTCGGATCTCTCAGTTATGCTGTATGGTCGACAAGAGTTCAGCATATTGCTGAGAGAGTTCAATACAATACAATTTGGGGAAAGAACGGAGATTTACAATGTTAATTAATGATTACTTAATCCACTCCCTGTTTGCGGTCCTGCGAGGCACAGTGTTGTGCCCCGTTTCAGCTCCAGGTTCGGAGAGAAGTCCTACTGTTCCGCAGCACTCCAATGTGATGCGGTACAGTCTACCAGCGCTGAATTTCACAGATGCAGGCGGTAACCGGACAAGAAGTCAAAGGGACAAAAAGTCAAAGGACAATAAGACAAATGTGAAAAAGTATGATGATAAAAAGTCAAATGCAAAAAGTCAAAACGGCAAAAAGTCAAAACGGCAAAACGGCAAACGGCAAAAAGTCAAAGCGGCAACCTCAAACTGACAAAAGTAAAATGTAAAAATGTTTTAAAAAAATACAATAAGTCAAACATGCAAAAAGACAAGAGGGCAAAAAGTCAAATGAAATAAGTTGAAAGGACAAAAATAGCTTAATTACGTCCAGTGGCGCAGCCATACATAGCTTAAATGGCCAGTGGGTCGATAGCTCTTTAAAATTATGTTCAAAGTATTTCAGTTAATTTTTTGGCTTAAGTCAATATTGATGTCACCAGAGGGCATCAAATGTCTGATGTTTTCAGTTAAAGGACTTTGCTCCAGAAAATCCCAATATATATCGGGAACTATGATAGCTAGGAAGAATTAAGAAGCGACAAAAACATTAAATAAAAAACAAATCCAAGATAAGCAAATTGTAGGTAAAAAGCAAGGTTTAAGGTCTTATTAAATTATGTAAGTTTGAAATCGATCGGACTAAAACTGTGGCTGCAATTCTGTTCTTAGTTGGGGTCACGTATCCTGGCCGAGATGACCTGAGGTCAAGAATCTCACACAATACGGATAATTGATGCCAGAACACCTGTGCCGTGCCACCGTTTTCCAGCGATCCTTGAGAAACCTTAACGCCCCCTCCCTTTGTCACGGTGCGGTTTAAGTACGTCCAAACCTTCCAGCATTTCAAATGTCAACACCAAACATCGTCTGCAGTACACAGAAACTAAACCTAGAGCTCCACCTTGGTGACTAAGCTCACTCGTGTCACGCAGTCCTCCAGCAAGCTGTACTGCTCGTCGATCGTTAGCGGAACGGGCTGCTTGAGTCGCGCCTCGCATGACGACACAGCCCTCCCTGCAGTGTCCGACATCGGTGGCGATCGACATTCGGTGATGTCACTTCGGTGAACTTGGTAATTGGACCAGCAGCTCAGCTGCCGGTGTCCTGGTGTTGTCTCTGCATGATTCAGCTCCATTATCCATTCCGATTAAACGCTGAACATTCGATGACGTTTGCGGTAGTCCTTGTGATCGTGATCGCCGCTCTGTTTTTACGCTATGTCACAACACCGTGCGGAAACGGTCAACAGAGCCGAAGAAAAGGAAGATGTGCCTCGCTCAGCACAAAGCGGTAATAGATAACGTTTTTGTTTCTAGCGAGTATCCGTGTTCCAGTGTTTTTGTGTGTACTATGATCGCAATGAGTTGATACGTTTCCTGGTACACAGTGGTGGATCCAGGGGGAGGGATAGGGCCTTGACCACCCTCTCTTGAGCCTTGAATGGGTCAATAGTCTCAATAGCCCGAGGGGACCCATAAGCTGATTGAAGAGACTCTGAACGAGTTTTACTCCGTTCCGTTCACTCCGTTCCGTTCACTCCGTTCAAACAAATTGCAAGTAAATTTGCCCACTCTGGAGGATCCGCGAAAATACGGACTTTGTACGATCCTTTAATGTTTGCTGATTTTTCCGTGCAACTTGGTGTGCTGGTTGACGTTACTAAAATTCGTTATTTATGATTTATTTGTGTGACGAAATGCTTCATTTTGCACAGAGACGTACATCTGATGTAAAAGAATGTTCCAAAGCTTCTTTTCCTGTTTATAGCGCTATTGTTTTTAGAGGCTATTGCATGTTCATAGCAGGTCAGGGGAGTATGATAATTAAGTATTAGATTATTCTGCATAACATTAATCTAATGGTCACCAGTCCTGCTATCCAAGCTTTACCAAACGGACTTCCCGTGATTGTGTAGGTTAAGTTTTCATTTCATTTCTCCACCGGTGCCGGGGCGCGGTGTCTTTGTTTCCGGCACAGACCGGCTTTCCGACCCATTCCATGACTACACCACCATTCCTCGTACCGTACCGTCAACACTGGTCAGGTTCCTAGAACGGCGGGCTCAACACCCGCCATAGTCACAGCATTCACAGCGGTGGCGTGGGTCGCGGAGCGACGGCCGTGGCTGCAGCTGCGTTCGACAGCGCCGGCCGATGGACGACCACGCTGCCCGGGCAGCTGGAGCCGTGTTGTAGCGGGAGGCCACCGGAGACCAGCTGGACCTGTGTCGATCCGACGCATCGATCGCCACAACAAAGGGGCCCCCGGCACGCTGTTTCGCTGGGAGAGGCGCACAGCGCGAGGACGTGGCCACTCGGGGTGCGGGCAGGGACGCGGAGGAAGACCCTGGTGGAGAGGTGCGCCGCGGGTGAAGGTTGTGTGGCGGAGGACAGGATAGTGATAGAGGTGATGGAGAGGTAGTAGTCGTATTGCAGAGGAGCTTAGCAGTGCGGCGGTGGGAGAGCTACGGAGGTTGTGATTGGCGCTGGAGCGGTGGAAGATTTGAATTGTGATATATTTATTGATACTCTCGACTGGAACAACCATTTGAAGATTTGAGATCTGACGGACTGTGCCTTTTCGAACAAGGGCACACATTTTCTACTGCGGAAGTTTGCACAATTTTCCGAATAAACAAAGCCGTTGTCTATTGACAATGCTCAAGACTTCGTAGCTGCTTCACGCGTGAACTTTTCTAACATTTCGAAGTGTTTTTAGAATCAGTGCTTCCAAGCTGACTTTCTCAGCTGATTTTGTGCCATGACTCGACTCAGCCCTACCGCGTCAGCCTCGCTGCTGAAGCAGAAGCTGTTCGCCAGACTGAGCGGTCGAACCGTGCATCACAGCGTCGGTAGGGATCAAAGTCCCGTGCCGCCGTCCAACTGTATGGTACAGGTCAGTACATCGGTCCCGAACCGTGCATCACAGCGTGGGTAGGGATCAAAGTCCCGTGTCGTGGTCCAGCTGTGTGATACATGTCAGTACACTGGTATGAGCGGTCGAACCGTACGACACAGCGTCGGTAAAGATCAAAGTCCCGTGCCGCCGTCCAACTGTATGGTGCGTGCAGGTCAGTACACCAAGAACAGTAGCAAACTGTCCGCCCCTGTAGCTTAGTGGGAGAGTGCTGGTCTTCTGACCTATCCCAGTGTGGCGTATCTGGGGTTCGGAGGTCGCTTCGGCGCTCGTATTGTCCTGACTGGGGATGGGCCTGTCGGCCGGTGGCGGCGGTCGCACTCCGCAAGGCCAGGTGACTCAGTGAGCGGGGCGGACCGTGTCCAGGTATGTCGGGCATCGTAACGAATTTTTCGTCTCTAAATTCTGCGGCCAAACAGGAATTGCGGCGCGCATCGGGTGGTGAGGTCAGGACCAGCACAACAAGCTCTGCTTAGCGCGGGTCCTGACCTCGGAAAGCCATCCGTACACAACATTCGGACTAAATTTATTTAAAAAATACTCATTAGTGTCAGTGAGTGTTTAATTAGTGGGCGTGAGTGTCTCATTGCTTGGAGCGTGTGCCACTCTCTGTCGCACCGGGTAAATTAATACTGCAGCTCCGAGTGACAAGAGAGATGTTAACATGGAGCGATGACGATACTGAGTTGGAGAACGACTCTGAAAGCGATTATTTTGTTCGTTGTATACATGCGCGTATATACATGCCTGTAAAACTTACAATATAATTATTATTTTGTATATATGCTTGAACGTTATAAAAATGGCATTAGCTTTCTAAGCGCGTATCTCTTCATTCGTTCGATATTTCTAGCACATGCTTGTATATTTATCATACATTGTGTTCGAGTGTTCGATCGGAACACTTTGCTTGACACCTTCGGGCTATTGTATCCGTTCAGTTATTCAGACATACGATAGTGTTTTGTCTTTTATGCATTCAAGTTTGGCAAATTTGCCAACCATCTGGCACTTCAATGAAAAAGTACTCGCTCAATATTCATTCCGGTCCTGGAAGTGTCAACATCGTGTAATCTCATCTGGTGTCGGTCAATCGATCTTAGCTACCGAGCTGCTTTTGATGTAACATCACGCCGTCTGTATAATCGCATATTGCCCGTTTTCGCCATTCTATCATAATTTATTCTCCAAAAAATAGATTATTGTTTTTTAATAAATGTATTCACAATATGGATATTTGATTTAATGTGCATCAACGAATTTATTGAGGACGTATCCGTGATCAAATTTTTACTGGCTTCAAAGCTGATTTGGAAGTGACGTTCGGCTCATAACCTTTTTTATCATACCACGCAACAACAGACAATGCAATCAATGATAGCGAATATCAACGTGTTATATATGTATGCGTCGCTGTTAGACGATCAATTGGAAGCCCATAACCTAGTTAGTCGAACTAGAAATTCAACCCGAGATATTAGCAGGAGGCAAAAGTGTTGCCATTGGAATAATCGATCCGCAATATAAATAGTGATCGCAACGTCCTTGTGTTCCAGGTATTCTTTGACAAGATTCCCCCACACCCGGGAGTGTTAGAAGACAGTCGCGACGCTTTCGGAGATAAATCATACAGGTAAGCGCCCTGCGATCTGTTCTATCACCTGTGTCTCGCCTGTCGCGTGAGTCTCACCCCGCCTATCTCGTGTGTCTCACCCTGTCTTTCTCGTGTCTCACACCGTCTGTAGTCTGTACCGTTTGTCTCACCTCTGTGTCTCGTGTCTCGGCAGTAACCGGTTCCGTCGGACGGTCTCGGCGCCTGACGCTATGTCTCACCTTGATAGTCTTGTAACCGCTAATTGCACTGGAAAAATGTCTAATACACTCTGTCTAGTCTACGTGTCACCTCACTAGCACCAGGTTACCGTGTTCTCGTCGGATCTATCTATCTCGGCCGCGCTGACTGAACTATGTCTCACCTCTGTGTGCGTCCGATGTGTTCGGCGGAAGCCTCCTGACGATTTTCTTAGGCGGGTGTCTCACCTCTGTGCAGATCTCGTGTCTCGGCAGTAACCGGTTCCGTCGACGTTATCTCGGCAGCCTGACGCTATGCTCTCACCTCTCGTACGTCTTCCAGTGTCTCGTGACGTTCTGACTGAAGGCCTCTCATGTCTCACCTTCTGTGTTCTCGTGTCTCGGCAGTAACCGGTATGCCGTCGACGCGTCTCGGCGCCTGACGCTATAGTTCTGCCGGTACCTTTTTCTTACCTTTCTGAAAAGTCTGGTTGTCTCGTGTCTCGGCAGTACCGGTTCCCGTGGCGGGGAAGAGTCTCGCGCGTCCCTTGACCGCTGTGCTGTGCACCCCTTGTCATCGCGTTGTGCACTCCACCTTGTGCCTGACGCAGAATCACGTCCTCACCCTCTTTGTCCTCTGTGTTTCTCGAGAGACCTGCACACTTATGTGTTCACCCCTGTTGTCCTTGTCTCGAGGGCGCATAACGCTATGTCATCACCCCTAGTGAGATCTCGTTTGTCCTCGGCGCTGACCGCTATGTCTCACCTCTGTGTCTCGTGTCTCGGCGCCTGACGCTATGTCTCACCTCTGTGTCTCGTGTCTCGGAGCCTGACGCTATGTCTCACCCCTTTGTCTCGTGTCTCGACAGTAACCGGTTCCGTCGGGCGGTCTCGGCGCCTGACGAGGTGGACAGCGGACCGACGGTGGGCCACCGACGCATCTGGGGACGACTGTTGGACAGACTGTTCGACAACAGTAACCGACGGCAGTACGGTCGCGGAGCCGTCGCCAAACTGTTCGGGTGGGTCATCATGAGAACCACATCAGTACGGACATCAGCGTCTCGCATCACTAGAGGTCATGATCGTATGGCGGACAATATTCACTTTGCTATTCAATCGTTATCTAGACATGAAGTGATAAACCATCAAACAGAATAACCTAGTTACTCGTATAGACGTAAGGTTGTTAATTATGTTTGACATACCAGTACCACCCAGGTTCATGCAGTTTAGACAAGCATACATGCATTGGAGTACATGCCAATTTAGCCATTACAATGCACGTGCTTTCGATATATGTTCTGTTTAGGCACGTTTAGCGTGAAAAACGTCATTTTATCATTTATCATCGTTTTGTTTTCATAAGACGTTAAGATCGAGTCAAAGACCACGTTTTGCGAACTTGCAGCATTTAATATTGGAAGCATAATAGGTGTTGGCATTGTTTTTGTGTTTGCCCTTGTATTTGTGTGATGTTTCCATCAGTCCAATACAATCCAATCAGTTCAGTCCAACCGATCTGTCCATCGAACTGATTACTTTGGTACTCGTTATATTGTGGAGCAGAAGAGATCAGACATGCAAACAATGATTAAAAAATGGTCTTGTGTTGAAATTGTATTCATTGTAATTGTCACTAAGCAACTAATGCCTAGGATCAAATCTCTACGAGGATTCGATTTCTTCGTTTTTTATATTCGATGATTTAATCTTACGTTGGGTTTGTCTACAAAGCAAGTGATCTACCACTTCCGTCCGTTGACAGCTTGTGTAGTTCAGTCGGGAAAGCCTTGGGCTAATGATCCAACTCGCTCTGGCATGACATGGGTTCAAGCAGTCGTTAGGGGACGTCAAACTTTTGCCTCTAATTTCTGCTGGTGACTGTGCAATCAGATGGTGGGGTCAGGACTCAGGGTCCAAGCAAAACAAGCTTAGCTTAGCGTGGGTCCTGATCTTGGACATAAGCCTTTGACTTCCCCAGTGACCTCACATAACCCCTCTTCTTCTCCGGTACCATCACACGGCTCTGACTACCCGCAGAGGTCGCACGTGGAAGCGGACGGTGGCCAGCCGTGTGGACGCTGAGGCGGACTCTCAGCTAACTATCACACGGCTACTGACGTCCCCGCAGAGCGAGCGCTGCTACGTGGAAGCCGCGGAACGATCGGCCTTAAGCCGTGCTGGACCGCTGATCCTCTCAGCTACTAATCACACGGCTCTGACTACCCGCAGAGGTCGCACGTGGAAGCGGACGGTGGCCAGCCGTGTGGACGTCGCCTCCCAGCTGAATGATCTCGAGGACCACCGTCCGTACTTCACGTACTGGGTGACCACCGTGCAAATCCTCATCATGATCATCTCGCTGGCCTGCTACGGGTTCGGACCGTTTGGGTTCGAGCTGCAGCAGATTAGTGGAAAGGTGAGGAGGAAGCGCAGTTGTTAGGAATAAGGGAGGGAAGGAGTAGGGTAGGGAGGGATGGGAACTTCACATCTCTCCCCATCCTACTCACGTACCCTTCCCCTTACATATCCCTCATCATTGGGGAGGGGTATTTGAGAGAAGGCGTGAGTCGGGTAAGATAAAGGAGAGGAAGAGTGTTGGAAACACAAAGGTAGTAATGATTGACACGGGTAACATCAAACAAAAATGTGTATATGCACTATGCAGTTGTCACGGATGAAGAACAATCAGGAACAGCTTTTTAATTACCAAAAACATTTGATGCATTATGTTACTTGGCTATTATGTGAGACGGCCGAAATGGAGGACAAATGATTAAGTGCTTGTTTAGTTTAATACAATGAAATCAACATTTCAAAATTGAATTCACTGGCAGATGAATTCTGCTAGCTACAAAGCTAAATTAGTTGTAAACTGTTTAAGATGTAATATGGCAGTAGCATGAAAGCTCACCGTATCATCTTCCTTTGATGTTGTTGATGTTGAATTGGGCGTAAACAGTGGGTACCTATACATAAATGTGTTTGTTTGTGTTGCAGGTCATGGATACAAGTCTTTCATTGCAGCAGGTGGATTACTGGGAGCCGCCGAACCTGTGGTTCGGCCCACGCGCGGTTAGTTGGCCAACTCAGTGAATTGGTTAATTTGTTGATTCAGCAGTTAATTGGTTAATTCAGCATCAACCGCAGTCGTCTGATCTAATTGACTGTTTTATTGCCTACATAAGCACTTTGATTAAATCCATTTTTAGTTAACTACAATTGATAAAAGTGGAACTCTCGGTGGTTTAGTCTTTGTCAGGTGTCTGTTGGTGCTCTACACGAAGGGGTGACACCCCAGCGCCGGGAGAGTCGATGGGTAGCCTCTGGCTTTGGCGCGGCGAACCCTCCACTCCGCCCGGCAGCCACGCCGTGCCGGCCGCCGGAGGCGAGCCCCTTAACTTACCTTGAACGTACTCAACTTAACCCGACCTGACCCTATCTGACTCGACTTAGCCTGCCCTCACCCGGTTTAACCACAGCTGGGCCATTTTGACCTGCCCTAATCCGACCTAACCTGACCTAACTCTACCCGGCAGGCGGACCTGATCCACCTGGGCGCCAAGTTCGCGCCATGTATGCGGCGGGACGCGCGACTGGACAGCGAGATCAGGGCGGAGCGCAGCAGGGAGAGGGACACCGCCTGTTGTGTCAGGAACGATCGCAGCGGCTGTGTCCAGGCGCCACGCACCGGCTGCAGTGTGAGTAATTCACAGCAGACGACCCGCGAGTCAGCCGGGCAATGTGTACATTTGGTGACAGCGGTGATATGCATATGATGCTGCATTTAGCCACCACTCAACGAAAACGCGCAATGTATGGTGAATTGGTATTTCGTTTTTGTCATTTGTTATAAATGCGTCGGAGCATGTTACCAAATTAAGGCAACCATATTTTTTACATTGCCACTGATGTTTATTTCGGCCTCTCTTTACGTTTTTCTTCTGACCTTTGTTTGAAGGGTGATATTTGAACTGTCCAGAAACAATTTAGGCGATACAAATTGTCAGAGAAGAAACAAACTGGTCTCAAAATCTTCTGGAACTCTGTGTAACATTTTACCTCTTAAATTACACGAGATATGCGTGTTGCCTTTTAACGTTAAGACGTTGGAAAGTGTTCGAAAGCGTTTGAAAGGCGTCCTAACAAGACAATTCGACGTTACTTCGGGTGTGATTTGGTTCAGGTCTGTATTGAGGTCACCAGAGGCCATCAAGGGTCAAATTTTCAAAGTATAGGACTTCGCTCCAGAATCCCCAAGAAATATATCGGAAACAATGCTAGCTAGGAACAAACGGAAAAGCAGCCGAAAGCTCATGCAAAATACAATCACTGTAGGTGTCTTACAGTTTTGGCATATATCGAGCTTATATTGTATCGCAATCATGTTTGACTCGCCTAGGCGCTTCGAAACATATTGATGGTGACCTGGTTAGGTGAACAGAAATTTTTACTTCAAGTCAAGGTCATTTGGTGACCCATGTAGGTCATGTTGCACGTGGTGCGACGCGACTCGACGAGACAAGATACAGTCATTTGCCCGTCTCTATCTTTATTATATCAAGAGTTATTGGCAAAAAGTACTGGTGACTTTAAATAACCTCAGTTAACCTTGCGAAGATCACAGAACGAAAAGTGTACCTGGATCAGCAATATTGATCTAAAAAATCCCGATTCTGTAGGAATTGGCCAGATCCAATTAGTATTCTATAAATGGGAAAAATTTGTTTATTTTTCCGTTGACTAATAATAATTGGAGGTCACGGAAATTTATTGATCTTAGGTCACTGATACAAAACATTTGAGAACAAAAATTGTATGTACTTGTGACCTTATGCAATCCTGCAAGTTTCAATGTTCTCAAGCAACTATATTATGGGTTTGGCGCGACCACAAACATATGTTGAGGTAACACCACTTGGACCTGAGATAACCTGAGATCTCGACAGATTCTTATTGTCAGGTAAAAAATATAATAACTCGATTGCCTCTTACAAAATATGGGCAATTGATGTTTCAATAGTTGTGTCTGATTTACAAAGGCGTTTTGCGTTTTCGTTTTTTAATATTACCGAAAAACCTCAGGAGATGGACAAAATGACCCTCACCAGGGTGTGGGTTAATTGTTTATCGTTTATTTTATTTCGTCGCTTACAGCGTTTAACTCAGCTGACAGGTGAAGTAAAAAAGATAAGTGGCATGAAATTACACATTTGTCACAGCTTAAAGTACCTAGTTCTAAAAGTATAAGATGAATAACATGATAAACGAAGTGATGATGACATACGGTTGATAACTATTACGGTTGATTGGCTGACAATTGACATACGGTTGATTGATTGACATACGGTTGATTGTTGATTGGTTGTGATGACATACAAATGGCTAAACTGTAAAAATTTACCTGATCAATTGAGCTCTAAAAAACTGTCATAAAATATGTCTGCGTCCAAGTGGCTGCGTCCAAATGGCTGGACAGGAAAGCACTCGTGGCCTTAGGAATCCTGCAGGACATCCCGGATTTGACAGTTTTGACTCGAGCTCGAGGCACGGCAGGTGCGAGTCGATCGAAGCGGCTAATGCCTTGATGTCAAAATGAACCGGGTAAATTAACCCTCGCCAGTGCAGGAGGGAAGACGGATTCCACCCCCTCTTTTTGGAGAATAACTCACGTAAATATAAACCAATTGCGATTACATTTGTAGCACTACTTTTGAACAATCTAACACATGCACAGCAAATTTTCGCATTACCGAATTTCATGACCCGTGACTTATGACCTGTTTTTTCAGTAATGTCAGGCGCAACTGGCGTCCCGTAGTATCGATCCTTGCAACCTGTGCAGTTGTCGATTGTTTGTTGTGCAGGAGCACAGGTGTTTTTTAAGCGATATGCACAGGTGTTTCCATGTGACAGTTGCGGTTTCCACTGAGATTATGACTTCGATTGACCTTTTCAGAGGTCAACCGAATTCACTGACCTCTGGTGACCTCAGATGTTTTGTTTTGCTTCTGGCCGTTTTGACGACATTTTGTGACGCTGATTTCAAATCTGGGATCCATTTTACATAATTATATGTTCCACTGGGGTTATGCTCAACTTAAGTCACTTACCTCAGTGACCTGACATAACTTTTTCGTAACTTGGCAGTTTATAGGACATTTCTTACGTTTAAATCAAATTTGACACTCATTAAGCACGAAACGCCAGGGGTTGTATGCACCCCCCCTTTGCACGGTCACGCAGTGGTTGGACGCTGCAGTGCACGGTCGAGGGTCAATGCAAATATTAAATTTGATTTGACTAAATGATTTGATTTGATTTGATTAAATTTGAATATTAAATTTGATTTGACTCTTTCAGTGTTTAAGTATTTTACTTGGTGTCACTGCACATTGTATTTAAATAAGCTTGCAATGCCCATTCGGTCAAAGTGACGTCCAATATCAACAGCACGTAGGGCAAAGCGATCCTATTATGTTAACTGTGTGAATGCACTGTCAAGCATGCTTTCTCACGTAGGTCTGAGAGTAGCTCACACTTTTTATTTTTTAAACGCGTGTACAGAACGGCACAATGTATTTTCAATAATATTTGGTTCATGCATTAAACATTGCTTATATCAACCGCTCAGATAAACATTTTGTGCACCAAACGCAGCATATGTGTGTGTGTCATGCCTGCAGGAATAAAGGGATATTTTTATTTTGAAATAACGATTTTTGGGAAATGTGGTTTCGTCAATCATGCAGATATTTGAACCGTTAAATGGGAAAGCAACATTTCTGGTGTTAAATTAGGATTGAAATGCATAAACACGCATTTCAATACTTGTAATTGATATTTTTCCTTCAAATTATCATTTTCCGTTGAATAATTTCTCCTCAATTTGTTTGCTTTTCAAAAATAAATATTTCAGCAGTTCTGTTTTTTTTTTTGCAACACTTTTATATCATATAACTGATTCATGCACAGCCTTATCAGGAGCTAAGGCACCGTTGAAAACAGAATGAATGTATTTAATAATATGCTAGCCTGTCTGGTGTCAGTCTTTTGGCTGATCTGTGCCAGTTTGCGATTAAGTTGAGATGTAAACGATTTTAATGAGGCATCGTCAAGCAATGCCTATTGATAGATTAGTGTTAAGTAATCAATATTCTCTTTTAAATCACGTTGTTTGGATGTAGTAAGTTGATTTTACTATCTCATGTGATTGTATTGTTGTATTGTTGCATAAGAAGTCCTCGATGTTTAACTACACTCTTTCAATTATTATGGAAAAAAACTTTTGTAACTATTATGGATTACTATTCAGAGAGAAACCATTTTAAAGTGTAAATATGATATTTTGACTAAATAATATTTATGTGGCAAAGGGCAATGATAATCAAATCGAAATGATAGAGATTAGTTGTCACATACTATTCAAATTTGAAGACGACAAATATAATTCTGCGTTTACACTACATATATAATATTTTTTAACATATCCCTACGATCTAAATAGGTCGTATGTTGTTTAAAAACAGACACAGAAATGTAAAAATAATTAAAATACCGCAAGTTATTTGCATTTTCCTATTGATAAGTAGTTTACTTTTGTCAATAGCAATAATGTTTGAACCAGCTTGCTAGCTACCGGCAAGTTCATCAGAAGCTAACTCAGTGGGACTTCTGTATTGTATTGTGATACACTTATTTTATTATTGCTGATTTACTTAAAGTTTTATTTATTTCAATGAGTGATTTTCTTTCTTTCTACAGTACATTTTTGCTTTATTTGGGATCGATGACAGGTGGTCTACTTGCATACCTTCTCAGTGCCAAGTGGGCAAAAGCTGTCTATATACCTACTGTTGTAATATTAACTGTTGCATATAGCATATATTAAGGGTCAAGTGATGCCATGCTTGATGTTGCTGTTGTGCCTATCATTGATAGCTCTCTAATACTCTTGGACAGCAGCAGACGGCGAGAGTGAGAAACCCGGTACGTGAGCTGCTAACCGCATGGCAGTAAGCTGCAATCTGAAATCCTTACATCTGACACATGTCACTCAATAATTCGCGCTTTTCGTCTTTTTTCCTGTTCGTTAATGCATCGTGGAATGTAATATTTTGCCTGCCAAAGGGTGCCAGAATGTTGTAATCTGGAGAGGTTAGTTATGTGATGTTACCTTTTGTTTTGCTTGGTTTTCGTTTTTCTGTAGTACGTAAGACATTCATTCAATCATGCAATAAGATTGGCATACCTTGCGCCCGTCCGGTGCCATTATTGTCCATGCAATACCAACTATTATCCGTCTTTACTAAGGTTTATTGTGCGAAACTTTTGTAAACATTTTAAAATGCTTCGAAAAGTTTTGACGATTTATTCCTTAACTACACAATTTTTACATGCGATTTTTGTCTTGAAATGGCCTTCATAATTTTGTAATATGTTGGTAAAAAAATATGTTACAAATTTGCGGTTTGGTAGTAATAAGCAAGAAAACTATTTATAGGTAAGCAGTGAATCTCTACCGACTGAATCTTTTCAAATGATTCAGAACTATTCAGAGAGTTAAGCGTGCTGAGGAATAACATAATTGACATTAACATCACTTGACCTTATCCTCAAATTATTCGAAAATTAAATCAAAGACAAAATTACTTCGGGTGTATTCGGGCACTGCCCTTTATCGACCGAATGCAACATCCCACAGTCACCATCGCTCTGTACATGCCTTATGCCTTGTTTTCTGTTTCTTATGCCTCATGCTATATATTCTGTCTATCTTCTGAACAGCGAAGTTCTTGAAAATATTTACATACTAATAGTTTTAATAAAAATGGGAACTATCACATGGTAATGCTCACTTTCTACACTAACAATGGCCCAAATTTCAGAACCAAGCCCTCGATATTACAGCATTTTCAATCTTGAACATGTTACTATAACGAAAGCTCCATTCCCCAACTTAGGCCACCCAAGGCTCTGTCGATGCAAAAATAAACATTGCCACGTTAGTGATCCTTCCCATCTTAATTAATTACATTATCATACCAAATATCACCATCTAGTATATACAATGATTCACAACTATTCAGAAGCATTATGTGACGTGAGACGCTATGACGTGAGACGCTATGGACTCCCCCCAATTGACGCACAATAGACTCGCCCAATGCAATGGCCTAGCGAATCAATTATAGTAAATCATTGCGCATGCACAGACCGACCTGTGGTCAATGACGCTGCCATATTTAGTAACTAGCATGACGGTATGCTAATCTGAACGAATGGACTCAAGACGCATATGTTCTTTAAAAACTGCAAATTTTGTATCATAAACTTGTTATGAACTCAATTCATGTTTCCATAACTGTTGAATAGTGATAATTTCGCCTAAATCAGTAATTCATTTCTTGGAATATATATAATATAACCTGTATTATAAACTTGCATACCAAATCATTTCAGAAAGATTCAGAATCTTTTCAGCGCAATGTGAATAGTCCTTCGTGAAAACAACTATTATGCTGCATTGCTCTTATGTCGTAAATATTACACGTAATTCAGATGACGAACGATTGAAATGGACGAACTATTTTTGTATACCCTACTGCACTGCAATGCCAACAGCACAACGTTCCCGGTTAGCCCTATTAGTGGCGGGCTCCTGGCTTCCCCTATTAGTGCCAAGGGGGATTCTGCCCCCCAGAGATCTCGAGATTTACCCAACCGATTTTGAAAAATAAAACGGCGTTCGATTCCACTCACCACGATCTACAATTATTACGAGCGAGCGCGAAGCGCGGAGCGAGTCCTCATTGAATACCGGGAATTTTTCTCAATATAAGCGGCGACCCGACCCGGCCGGGCCCGGCCCAGACCGCGCACGCTTGGTCAGCAAGCTTATATCTTTTTTGAATCCGCATCCGATTGACAAGCGTGTTTTCGCCATCTGATAGCCCCATTCAATGACATTATGATCTATTACATGTTTTTCTCATGTGATGGGCTCAGCTGGCGCGTGGACACCTGCCGCGTCAGGTGGTCAGAAAGTATTATCCTGCTGGTAGTGAGAACACGGCTGGATCTATAAAGCTAAAATCTTGATGGTGTGTGGTTTGAGACCACACCACTGGCAATGGTACATAGGTCAAACTCTGGTCATACTGCACGTGAGCACGTGCACCTCTGTTCCGTCCACGAAATTACCTCTAAAACATCGTTGCAATACCGGACCTATGTCTCGGCAACCAAAAGTCGCAAAGACACAGGTCAAACACAGATGTGCAGAGGCGCCCGGCGTATGCACTATGTGTCGATCAGCGGCGCGTGGCACGTGCAAAATTACTGGCTATACAAGCGCAAATCAATTTATACGTCTTCACAATTTAAATCAGTGCTCGCACCTATTGGGACGTTGGAAGCGATGAAACAAGCCCCAATCTGTAGATCCAATGTACCGTCTCTAATGCAGCAGAAACTTGAAGGTTTTAATGCAGTATGTTCGTGTTAAAAATCTGTCTGTCATATTTTATTGACGATCTATAACATTTCTTTCCATTACACCGCCGTGCTTCAACACCAAAGGGTGCTAGCGATAAAAATATGATGTAAGCTGTAAACGCAATCAAATCGATCTAATACCCACCCAAAATGAATTTTCCTAACAACATGAAGCTTATAAAATGCAAATTAAAAATAACGCTTCAAAACCTTTAGTTCAAAGCATCGATTTAGTTCGGATCTATTTGCGACGTGCAAACGACACATAGCGAAAATAATTTAAAAAGCATGCTTCTTTGCACAAGACGAACCTTCCGGTTGGACGGGTGATAAATTGACGCGGATTTATTCAGACTCGCTCGTCCTTCGCCGTTTAAGGCGTCTTACTGGTTTATAAAAATCATAAATACTTAATAGGAAGGCAACGGGGTCCAAAAAGCTACACAAAAAATATATATTTTGTATCAAACACAGCTGCCATGTCTGTCTATCAACCGATTTTGACAAAACTAATAGGGATCGATAAATATTAAACTCAACATTGATATATGATCATGACTTTTACAAGTTCAAAAATCATAGGCATGTGAAAGTCACTAAAGCAGGACGATTGAGTAAAATAGATCAATCAGAAAGCATAGATAGAAGCAATGGTTCCTTATTTTGACATCAGAAAGAGCAGTTAATCAGCATTTTTTGTCATAGGTAGTGCCAGGTTAGTGAAACAGGGAGGCCAAATATATAAAATATTAACCGCACTCCGCAGGCAAGTTACTACCAAACAAAATATATAAGTTACTGATCATAGACAGTTCCGCTTTACATACTGAAATGCATGATGGGCGTATCAAGGATCCGAACTGGGAAGGCAAAATACCTGTATATATGTATATTTCCTGTTATTATAATAATAACTAGTCAAAAGTGATTATTGTTTCACTTGAGACTTTGATTCACATTGGTAACCACCCCTTTTACACACCTTTTACACCCTTTTACACATTTTTACACAACAACACAGCCTATTATCCGATATTTTTATAGAGGACCCTCGAGTACGTTTTTCATCAGAAAACTGCAGTATGTTATGCTTTGTAGGCCCATGCAGCTAAGTTTCCGTGCAATAATATGACCCATTTTGTATTACTGAGCGCGCCTCTGCAAACAATAACATTTTCCCTCTCCTGACTTCATATGTGCACAAATCATTTTCAACTGTCTATTGCGATGTAATCGCTGGCATATCGTCATCACCATGCTTGTCACACTCTTTTGATGTGACTGAACACGCCCCTGAAACTTTAAATGTAATATATTATGCAAATTATAGAATGAGAAACGTTCTTTAACATCTTAATAGCCATAAATGCACTTTACATAGCTTTACATAGCAAAGCGTTTCACACTTCTTGGAAACGTCTTCTTTTCAAGTCCCTGAAACCACCTCTACCGTTAACAATGTATTGTATAGGTATCAACAACAACTAATTTCAGCTTGTTTCTATCACCGTAAACCTATGCAACTCCTTCATACTTGAGGCAGTTACGAAGAGGCTAATGCAAAAATTTCGGGAGTGTGATTAAATCGCATCTCCGTATTATCGTAAAATGTCTCCGAAACAAAATCTTCCCAAAACTAGGCCCTGAAACTGCCTCTGTTCAAGTCAGGAACCCCAAAAATTGACTCCACCTGTGAAAATCAGTTTTAGGAAAAGTCTGCAAATTTAACGAGTCTTCTTCCAGCCGTTTCGGAGATATCCGCGAAAAGCATGAGGGGTGGGCAGAATCTGCCCCTGCCACTAGTAGGGTTTAACATGTTGTGCTTGAATTTATAAAGATGTCGCCTAAAACAGGGCCTAAAGCATTATGTTGGTTACCGTAACATACATCTTAACGCCAGAAAATGAATTCATTTCAGCCAAACTGAACATGTTTTCTTCTCTGCCAAGTTGTATTCATTGTTTTGGTGAGTATTTTGTATTAAAGAAGCTCAGTGGAATATAATAATTATACCCGAAAAGCGGCTAATGCAAAAAATTTCGGGAGTGTGATTAAATTACAGGAATAAAGGTACATGGTGCGTGCAATACCAGGCATGGCAATTTGTGTACCTATTATGAGAACTGCTGTGATAATCGTGCAAGAGATCATATCAGTTTTATAAGCGTAAAAAGCGTTATAGATTTCTGAGGAAGTTTTGCGATTGATTTATTTCCATAAAACTTCCTATAGAAATGGCATGTACATTGTACATAATATTCTAAGAAGCATTTGTTGTGTGCTTTGAATGCTTGTCGCTCTTGGTTTTGATTTTCAATGTAAACAGTTATTATTTATAATGATAAATTACGAGATGCATTGGCAGCATGTATTCCAAATTTCAGTTGCATCATCATGGGAACAAGACAAGCTGCAGGCTATGGCATGATCATAAGTGAATGCTACGTTGCCAGCTTTATGTATGTAAAATACATATGTCTTTTGGCATCTTCAAAAATGCTATGAAATCAGTGAATGCTCGGCTTGTCCAGCAGGCACTTTGGTGTACATTCATATGGTTGATGATGGTTTGGGTTTAAGGGCGCCTCAAACCCAAATCATCATCAACCATATGCTATTTATATGGTTCTCGCCTCAAATTCTTTATTTTGATTTATCCTGTGACGATTTTATCGTTGACTTATTTTCCACCTATTCGTCTTTCGTGCCATGCTTTTTTGTTCCAGTTTTCTCCACGTTTTGCTTTCTTCCATTCACAAATGTATAAAAGGACACCTTAACTCATCTTCCATCTCTTTCGATTTTACGTTTTTTTCTGTAGATGTTTGCGAACAACAGTGCATTACAAACGCATGTTATTCAAAGCTTATGACTACACTAAGAACTATGAAAACTATAGCAATGAAATACACTTCACAAAACGAGAAACTTGTGGCTGCCTTCGACGCTGCTTCCAGTTCAAGTATTGTATTGGTTGAAATGCATCTGAATATTTTTGCTCTTGGCTACATAACGCTCAAACAAATATGTAGTCAGATCTTAACCTCTGTACGAATAAACACCATGTTCGTGTTCAATAAAGGTGTCCTGTTGATGCGTTATATACGTGCGTAAAATGATATATATATATATATATATTATATATGTATATCAATATATATATATATATATATATATATCTATATATATATATATATATAGTCCTAGTACACACCCATCGGTGTGTACTAAGGCCAATTCCTGGACGACACCTGTCTCATCCGTGGCTGATCACAAATTATATCTTGTCTGACCTTTCTCTGACCCATGTCTGACTTCTGGCTTCTGGCTATCCTTAGGCTAACCTTCGTTTGCCCTCTGACCCCTGTATAATCTTCGTCTGACACCTATCTGACCCCCATTTGGCTTCTTGCTGACCCCCGCCTGACGTCCTGTTTACCTTGCAGAGCACCATCAGCACGTGGCAGAAGTGGTCCTCTGGGCGAGGCCAGACTCGGGAAGGTCGCATCTCAGGATCGGTGTGTGGCCAGGATCCCCAGTAAGCACATCCATCTAGTTCACTGAGTACTTTGTGCTGTGTGCTTCACTGAGAGCTTTGTGCTGCTAATCACAGTACTTCATCACTGACTCAAACCCAAAGCATTTACTTAGTAATGCACGGTACTTTCTCCTGTATCATATTCCCATTTTCCCAATTCCGATTATGTTATCAGTCCTTCCGACTGTTTCTGTCTAAAATATGCAAAATCACAGCTTGCATTGTTGACGGTGGCCGGTGGGTGAATAGCCGGTGGATGTGAAGCCTGTTTCGACAGCTACTGCACCTATCCTGTGTGGATGTATCAGTGACTGTGCTGTGTGTACTGCTCGGTGACATGTGAAGCCTGTTTCGACAGTTACTGCACCTATCCTGTGTGTATGTATCAGTGACTGTGCTGTGTGTATTGCCGGTGAGATGTGACGCCTGTTTCGACAGCTACTGCACCTATCCTGTGTGGATGTACTCATGACTGCTGCTGTGTGTTTGCCGAGTGATATGTGACAGCCTGTTTCGACAGCTATGCACCTATCCTGTCTCCCCCCTCATGGATGTATCCGTGGACTGTGGCTTGTGATTGCCGTCATATGTGACGCCTGTTGTCGACCAGCTACCTGCACCTACCTGTGTTGATGTATCATGACTGTGCTGTGTGTTTGCCGGTGATATGTGAAGACCTGTTTCGACAGCTACAGCACCATCCTGTGTATTAATCAGTAGTGGACTGTGGCTGTGTGTATTGCCGAGTGAGACTGTCGAAGGCTGTTTCGACAGTTACTGACCTATCTGTTTGTGGAGTATCAGTTAGTGGACTGTGCGTGTGTATTGCCGGTGAGATGTGAAGCCTGTTTCGACAGCTACTGTGCCGAGCCGACCAGCAGGGCGCCGCACCAGTGGCCGGACGATATCACCAAGTGGCCGATCTGTCGGAGGCCGTCACCAGCGCCAGGTGTGTGCACTGTGCAGTACATAAGAAAGTCAGGAAGACAAGTAGTCAGTAGGTCAATCAGTCAGGCAGACAAGCAGTCTGTTGGTCCAACGCTTTGCATGGGCGCCTCGCGTCCAAGGGGGCAGGGCATCACCCCTGCTTCTCACCACAGCCATCTCCCGAAGAGGGTAGTCTGTCTGTCTGAGCACATGGACCTGTGAGCTGTTGGCACCCCTGCTTATTCACCCCCCCCTCCCTCTCCGACAAGGAGGGCAGTCTGTCTGCTGAGCACATGACTGTGAGTTGATAGGTCGCCCCTCTTATCACCCCTCGCCCCTCCCCCGACAAGAGGCAGTTCTGTCTGCTGAGCACCATGACCTTGGAGGTGATAGGTCGCCCCTGCTTATCACCCCCTCCCTCTCGCCGCAAGAGGGCAGTTGTCTGCTGAGCACATGACCTGTGAGGTGATAGGTCTCCCCTGCTTATCATCCCCCCCTCTCCCGACAGTGGGCAGTCTGTCTGCTGAGCACATGACCTGTGAGGTGATAGGTCGCCCCTGCTTATCACCCCCTCCCCCTCTCCCGACAGAAGGGTAGTCTGTCTGCTGAGCACATGACCTGTGAGCTGTTGGGTCACCCCTGCTTATCACCCCTCCCCCTCTCCCGACAGAGGGCAGCCTGTCTGCTGAGCACATGACCTGTGAGGTGATAGGTCGCCCCTGTTTATCACCCCCTCCCCCTCTCCCGACAGAGGGCAGCCTGTCTGCTGAGCACATGACCTGTGAGGTGATAGG